>QNTS01003906.1:83322-99471 GCA_003317085.1 Hucho hucho
ATGTTGCAGTCAGCTATGGATCAGTCAGCTATGGTGCAGTCAACCACGGTGCAGTCAGATATGGTTCAGTCAGCTTTGGTGCAGTCATCCATGGTACAGTCATCCATGGTGCAATCAGCCATGTTGGAGTCAGACGTGTTGCAGTCAACCATTGATCAGTTACCTATGGTGAAGTCAGCCATGTTGCAGTCAACTGTGGTGCAGTCAGCTATGGATCAGTCAAATATGGTGCAGTCAGCCATGGTGCAGTCATCTATGGATCAGTCAGCTATGGTGCAGTCAGCTATGGATCAGTCAAATATGGTGCAGTCAGCCATGGTGCAGTCAGCTATGGATCAGTCAGCTATGGTGCAGTCAACTGTGGTGCAGTCAGCTGTAATGCAGTCAGCTATGTTGCTGTCAGCCATGGATCAGTCAGCTCTGTTTCAGTCAGCCATGGATTAGTCAGCTATGGTGCAGTTAGGCATGTTGCAGTCAGCTATGGATCAGTCAGCTATGGTGCAGTCAGCCATGTTGCAGTCAGCCGTGTTGCAGTCAGCTATGTTGCAGTCAGCTATGTTGCAGTTAGCTATGGATCAGTCAGCTATGGATCAGTCAGCTATGGTACAGTTAGGTATGTTGCAGTCAGCTATGGATCAGTCAGCTATAGTGCAGTCAGGCATGTTGCAGTCAGCCGTGTTGCAGTTAGCTATGGATCAGTCAGCTATGGATCAGTCAGCTATGGTGCAGTCAACCACGGTGCAGTCAGCTATGGTGCAGTCAGCTATGTTTCAGTCAGCTTTGGTGCAGTCATCCATGGTACAGTCATCCATGGTGCAATCAGCCATGTTGCAGTCAGACGTGTTGCAGTCAACCATGGATCAGTTACCTATGGTGAAGTCAGCCATGTTGCAGTCAACTGTGCTGCAGTCAGCCATGGTGTAGTCAGCTATGGATCAGTCAGCTATGGTGCAGTCAGCTGTGAGGCAGTCAGCTATGTTGCAGTCAGCCATGGTGCAGTCAGCTATGATGCAGTCCGCCGTGTTGCAGTCAGCCATGGTGCATTCAGCCATGATGCAGTCAGCCGTGTTGCAGTCAGCCATGGTGCATTCAGCTATGATGCAGTCAGTCGTGTTGCAGTCAGCCATGTTGCAATCAAACATGGTGGAGTCAGCCATGTTGCTGTCAGCCATGGATCAGTCAGCCATGTTGCAGTCAGCCGTGGTGCAGTCAGCTATGGCACAGTCAGCCGTGGTGCAGTCAGCCGTGGTGCAGTCAACTATGGTGCAGTCAGTTATGGATCAGTCATGTATGTTGCAGTCAGCCATGGATCAGTTAGCTATGGTGCTGTGAGCCATGTTGCAGTGAGCCATGTTGCAGTCAGCCGTGGATCAGTCAGCTATGGTGCAGTCAGCCATGTTTCAGTCAGCTATGTTTCAGTCAGCTTTGGTGCAGTCAGCCATGGTGCAGTCAGCCATGGTGCAGTCAGCCATGGTGCAGTCAGCCATGGTGCAGTCAACCATGGGGCAGTCAGACGTGTTGCAGTCAACCATGGATCAGTAAGCTATGGTGCAGTCAGCTATGTTGCAGTCAGCTTTGGTGCAGTCAGTCATGGATCAGTTAGCCATGGTTCAGTCAGCCATGTTGCTGTCAGCCATGGATAGTCAGCTATGTTTCAGTCAGCCATGGATCAGTCAGCTATGGTGCAGTTAGGCATGTTGCAGTCAGCTATGGATCAGTCAGCTATGGTGCAGTCAGCCATGTTGCAGTCAGCTGTGTTGCAGTCAGCTATGTTGCAGTCAGCTATGTTGCAGTCAGCCATGGATCAGTCAGCTATGGTGCAGTTAGGCATGTTGCAGTCAGCTATGGATCAGTCAGCTATGGTGCAGTCAGCCATGTTGCAGTCAGCTGTGTTGCAGTCAGCTATGTTGCAGTCAGCTATGTTGCAGTCAGTTATGTTGCAGTCAGCTTTGGATCAGTCAGCTATGGTGCAGTCAGCTATGGATCAGTCAGCTATGGTGCAGTCAACCATGGTGCAGTCAGCCATGGTGCAGTCAGCCATGGTGCAGTCAGCTATGGATCAGTCAGCTATGGTGCAGTCAACTGTGGTGCAGTCAGCTGTAATGCAGTCAGCTATATTTCAGTCAGCTATTTTTACCTATGGTGAAGTCAGCCATGTTGCAGTCAACTGTGGTGCAGTCAGCTATGGTGTAGTCAGCTATGGATCAGTCATCTATGGTGCAGTCAGCTGTGGGGCAGTCAGCTATGTTGCAGTCAGCCGTGTTGCAGTCAGCCATGGTGCATTCAGCTATGATGCAGTCAGCCGTGTTGCACCATAGTTGTGCAGTCAGCTATGGTGTAGTCAGCTATGGATCAGTCAGCTATGGTGCAGTCAGCTATGGTGCAGTCAACTGTGGTGCCGTCAGCTGTAATGCAGTCAGCTATGTTGCAGTCAGCCATGGATCAGTCAGCTATGTTTCAGTCATGCCATGGATCAGTCAGCTATGGTGCAGTTAGGCATGTTGCAGTCAGCTATGGATCAGTCAGCTATGGTGCAGTCAGCTATGGATCAGTAAAATATGGTGCAGTCAGCCATGGTGCAGTCAGCTATGGATCAGTCAGCTATGGTGCAGTCAGCTGTAATGCAGTCAGCTATTTTGCAGTCAGCTCTGTCTCAGTCAGCTCTGTTTCAGTCAGCTATGGATCAGTCAGCTATGGTGCAGTTAGGCATGGTGCAGTCAGCTATGATGCAGTCAGCCGTGTTGCAGTCAGCCGTGTTGCAGTCAGCCATGGTGCAGTCAACCATGGTGCAGTCAGCTATGTTGCTGTCAGCTATGTTGCAGTCAGCCATGGATCAGTCAGCTATGTTACAGTCAGCCGTGGTGCAGTCAGCTGTGGTGCAGTCAGACGTGGTGCAGTCAGCTATGGCGCAGTCGGCTATGGTGCGGTCAGTCATGGTGCAGTCAACTATGGTGCAGTCAGCTATGGATCAGTCAGCTATGGTGCAGTCAGCTATGGATCAGTCAGCTATGGATCAGTCAGCTATGGTGCAGTCAGCCGTGGTGCAGTCAGCCATGGTGCAGTCAACTATGGTGCAGTCAGCTATGGATCAGTCAGCTATGTTGCAGTCAGCCATGGATCAGTTAGCTATGGTGCTGTGAGCCATGTTCCAGTGAGCCATGTTGCAGTCAGCCGTGGATCAGTCAGCTATGTTGCAGTCAGCCATGTTGCATTCAGCTATGTTTCAGTCAGCTTTGGTGCAGTCAGCCATGGTGCAGTCAGCCATGGTGCAGTCAACCATGGATCAGTTAGCTATGGTGCAGTTAGCCATGTTGCAGTCAATTATGTTGCAGTCAGCTTTGGTGCAGTCAGTCATGGATCAGTTAGCCATGGATCAGTCAGCCATGTTGCTGTCAGCCATGGATCAGTCAGCTATGGTGCAGTCAGCCATGGATCAGTCAGCCATGGTGCAGTCAGCCATGGTGCAGTCAGCCATGTTGCAGTCAGCTATGTTGCAGTCAGCAATGGTGCAGTCAGCTTTGGTGCAGTCAGCCATGGTGCAGTCAGCCATGGTGCAGTCAGCCATGGTGCAGTCAGCCATGGTGCAGTCAGCCATGTTGCAGTCAGCTATGTTGCAGTCAGCTATGGTGCAGTCAGCTTTGGTGCAGTCAGCTATGTTGCAGTCAGCCATGTTGCAGTCAGCCATGTTGCAGTCAGCCATGGTGCTGTCAGCCATGGTGCAGTCAGCCATGGTGCAGTCAGCCGTGTTGCAGTCAGCTATGTTGCAGTCAGCCGTGGTGCAGTTAGCTGGGGTGCAGTTTGGAGCCTTGCTCAGCCTTGTGTGTGTGTGTGTGTGTGTGTGTGTGTGTGTGTGTGTGTGTGTGTGTGTGTGTGTGTGTGTGTGTGTGTGTGTGTGTGTGTGTGTGTGTGTGTGTGTATTATAGATATGGATGAGTGCACCAATGGAACAAGCCACTGCAGTGCCAACGCCAAGTGTCTGAACACACCCGGCTCCTACCGCTGCGCCTGCGCTGAGGGCTTCACTGGAGACGGCTTCACCTGTTCAGGTAACACACTCACACTCTGTCTACGCTGAGTATACCGAACATTAAGAACACCTTCCTAATATTGACTTGCATCCCCCCTTTTGCCCTCAGAACAGCCTTATTTTGTTGGGGCATGGACGCTACAAGGTGTCAAAAGCATTCCACAGGGATGCTGGCCCATGTTGACGCCAATGCTTCCCACAGTTGTGTCAAGTTGACTGGATGTCCTTTGGGTGGTGGATCATTCTTGATACACACAGGAAAGTGTTGTGCGTGGAAAAACCCAGCAAAACCCAGCGTTGCAGTTCTTGACACAAACCGGTGTGCCTGACATATACTACCATACCCCGTTCAAAGGCACTTACATCTTTTGTCCCCCCTTCATCTACACTGATTGAAGTGGATTTAACAAGTGACATCAATAAGGGACCATAGCTTTCACCTGGATTCACCTGGTCACTCTATGTCATGGAAAGAGCAGGTGTTCTTAATGTTTTGTACAGTCAGTGTATATTACCACGGTAACCGTTAAACAGCTGCAGAGAGTTGGCTTGTCCATATTGTTCATGCTACTGTTGGTATTCATATCATAACCAGTGTTAGGTACTGTTATGTACTGTGTTCAAGTAATAACCAGTGCTAGGTCCATATATTTTCACGTTCAGTTAATTGAAATCTCTTAAATGCTTTATTTGTAAATAAATAGATGTTGGTGTATAGTCATTTAGTAGAGGCTTTTAACCAAAGCAACCACATTCCCTCCAACCCTCCGACCCTCCAAACCTCTAACCCTCTGACCCTCTGACCCAGGGATCATCAACACCATCAACACGTTCTAACCCTCTGACCCTCTGACCCAGGGATCATCAACACGTTCTAACCCTCTGACCCTCTGACCCAGGGATCAAAAACACGTTCTACCCCTCTAACCCTCTGACCCAGGGATCATCAACACGTTCTAACCCTCTGACCCAGGGATCATCAACACGTTCTAACCCTCTGACCCAGGGATCATCAACACGATCTAACCCCCTGACCCTCTGACCCAGGGATCATCAACACGATCTAACCCCCTGACCCTCTGACCCAGGGATCATCAACACGATCTAACCCCCTGACCATCTGACCCAGGGATCATCAACTCGATCTAACCCCCTGACCCTCTGACCCAGGGATCATCAACAAGTTCTAACTCTCTAAACCTCTGACCCAGGGATCATCAACACTTTCCGACCCTCTGACCTCTAACTCTCCAACCCTCCAACCCATCTCAACCATGGATGTATTGGCATTGGCCTATATAACAATTCAATGTCCTTCTCCATCACTGAATTGTCTTGAAGATATGGTGTTAACCCTGTTTGATCCCTATGTGATGACAGACGAGGATGAGTGTGCAGAGAACGTGAATCTGTGTGAGAACGGCCAGTGTCTCAACACCCTGGGGGGTTACCGCTGTGAGTGTGAGATGGGCTTCACCCCCGCTCCAGACAGCCGGACCTGCCAAGGTGAGTTACTGGCCCTGTCCCCTATCTATCTCACAGTCCATTCACAGAGTGTATAGCAACTCCGGGGTGAAGTTTCCGCTTGGTACAGATCTAGGATCAGCTTCCCCTCCCCCTATCATAGCCTTAACCATTAGTGGGGGAAATGCTAAACTGATCCCAGATCAGCGTCAAGTGGCGACTTCACCCTACATATCTTGTAGAGCACCACCCTAATACCCAATGCCACCCCAACGATGAGCCATTATTGATGCAATATGGGTTTCTATTCATTCAAACCTGTACACTAAGGTTTTTGGCAAATACATAACAATACATAACAATACATAACAATACCAATACAATACTACATTTCCCCTAAGGGCGTCATTGGGAACACGAGTGCAATGACATACTGTACACCCTCAAATCAAATCCAATTGTATTGGTCACATACACATGGTTAGCAGATGTTATTGTGAGTGTAGCGAAATGCTTATGCTTCTAGTTTCGACAGTGCAGTAACATCTAACAAGTAATCTAACAATTCCACAACAACTACCTTATACACACAAATCTAAGAAAAGGGGATGGAATAGGAATATGTACATATAAATATATGGATGAGCAATGACAGAGGTGCATAGATCCATTTATTAAAGTGGCCAATGTGTGTGTACACACTGTGTGTACTTTGGACAGGCAAAATATGAATAACTGCATATATACATTAAGATAATTTCCATGAATAAGAAAAAGGTAAATGTGTTGATTGTGTTGTCTCTTGCTGATTCTCTCCAGATATTGACGAGTGCGCCTTCCAGAATATCTGTGTGTTTGGCACGTGTAAGAACATCCCCGGCATGTTCCGCTGTATCTGTAACGACGGCTATGAGCTGGACCGCTCCGGAGGCAACTGTACAGGTATGACATGACCGTCTGACCATCTGGCTGGCTAGCTGGCTCTGGCTGGTTGACTGGCTCTTGCTGCCCCGGCTCTGGCTGGGAGGCACTGGCTGGCTGGCTGGCTGGCTGGCTCTGGCTGGCTGCCTCTGGCTAGCTGGCTGGTTGACTGGCTGCCCCTCTGTTCAGTCTACCAATCTATCTCACCCACGTTACCACTGTTTTAGTCAGTCAATCTGTCAGTCAGTCAGTCTGTCTTTCTATCTGTCTACCTTCCTGTCTGTCCATCCTTCCATCTATCTTCCCGTCTAGCCTTCTGTCCATCTCTCTGTTTACCCATCTGTGTGACCAGGTAAGGTGATTCAGGATACATGGCTGATTGTCCCACTAGCTCTGATGTCATCCTCCTAAGCCAGCAGCTGAGGTGGATCCTATTCCCGATGTAGTGCTCCACCAAATAGGGAGTAGGGTGCCATTTTGGAAGCAGGCTAAGTCTCTGCTCTGCTCCAGATAAGGTGAAATTACCTTTAACCTGGATGTTCTCCTTTATAGGGTGTCAGTGCACTCTGAAGTGGATGGGTGTTAAAGGTTTAAACAGGTAGAAGAATGTGTATGACGGTGAGGTTTACAGTGTAGGATCTCTGGGGGTCTCTGAATACGTACCACCACTGCCACGCACCATGATTCATGGTTTTCATATTTCCATAGCTTTCCAACATCGTGATGGGGAGATTTTTGTTGTGGTGTCAAAGTGCATGTCTCATGGATGCTGCTGTACAAATCATTTATGATCATTGGGGATCGTAGTGTATCATATTTCATATTATATTTATATCTTATTTATATTTATTGTTTGAAAAGTGTTTGAAAAGTGAAAGGTTTGTGTCTGTGTGTGTGTTTGTATGTGTAACCCAGACGTGGACGAGTGCCTGGACCCCATCAACTGTGTGAACGGGCTGTGTGTGAACATCGACGGCTCCTACGAGTGTAACTGTCCTCCAGACTTTGAACTCAACCCTACTGGGGTGGGATGTGTAGGTAAGTTATTGCAGGTCAACTTGAATATCTAGTAAAACACCTACCTGTGTATAACGCATCTATAGCGCCTGCTATAGGGGCTTCTTTAGGTTTGCATTACAATACTTGCAACTCCATAAGCATTCCTAGCAGTGAATAGCTGTTCATAACACCCTGTAATTACAGTGAATTGCTGTTCATAACACCCTGTAATTACAGTGAATAGCTGTTCATAACACCCTGTAATTACAGTGAATAGCTGTTCATAACACCCTGTAATTACAGTGAATAGCTGTTCATAACACCCTGTAATTACAGGGAATTGCTGTTCATAGCAGCCAATAATTACAGTGAATAGCTGTTCATAGCGGCATATAGTTACAGTGAATAGCTGTTCATAGCAGCCAATAATTACAGTGAATAGCTGTTCATAGCAGCCAATAATTACAGTGAATAGCTGTTCATAGCGGCATATAGTTACAGTGAATTTCTGTTCATAGCAGCCAATAATTACAGTGAATAGCTGTTCATAGCAGCATATAATTACAGTGAATAGCTGTTCATAGCACCCTGTAATTACAGTGAATAGCTGTTCATAGCAGCCAATAATTACAGTGAATAGCTGTTCATAGCAGCATATAGTTACAGTGAATAGCGGTTCATAGCAGCCTATAACTGCATACATGACTGTAAATGTACTACTGTATTATATCACATAGTATTGCACAAAGCAATGTGTTATAATGCATCACGCATGAGTGGTTCATAAGTAATGATAACTCCTACAAGTTGTGTGTTTCTGTTAGTGTACACCAATATCAACTGTCATAACCCCTTTAGGTCATGTTCATTAGACACTAAACTGAGATAAAAACACAGTTGATTTAATAATACACGCTCATCTCTGGTCCTCAAGCTCATTTTAGTTTTTCATGGCAAAACATTTTAAAACATTCTCAATTGCGTGACTTAATGCAGTGTTTCCCAACTCTGGTCCTTGAATACCCCCGACAGCATACGTTTTTGTTGTTCCCCCAGGGCTTGATGATTAGTTGATGAGTAGAATCAGATGTGTTTGTCCAGGGCTACAACAAAAATGTGTGCTGTTGGGGTTACTGGAGGACTGGAGTTGGGAAACACTGCCCTAATGAACCATGTGGTCTCACCGATGTCAACTGTAATTACTGCTTTGAGTCATGTATTAGGCACCAAATGGAGAGAAAAAACATTAAACCCATAAGAAACGCTCCTTTATATTGTCTGTTTAAAATGGTTTTCAGTTGCGTGCCTTAATGAACACAACCCTGTTGGTTCTCCTCCTCTCTGTGTACCAGACACACGTGTGGGGAACTGTTTCCTGGAGCATGGATCCAGGGGTGACAGACGGTCCTGCAGTGTGGAGGTGGGGGTGGGAGTCAGTCGCTCCTCCTGCTGCTGTTCCCTGGGGCGTGCCTGGGGAAACCCCTGTGAACTCTGCTCTGCTGCCAACTCCTGTACGACACACTCTGTTTGACTATGTGATTGTTTATTTGGCTTCCTGTATCATTGCATGTGTAGAGGCTCAATGAAGCAAAGGAGGGGAAAATGCACATTCTAAACTTGAGATTACTGGTGCCGGGCAAAACACTTATTTAATTCCTTTATGTTCAGGCTCACACACTCTTATAACGATACACACTCACAACTGTGTAATGGGACATAGCCCTTTAGGTTTGCTTTAGTCGGTCTGAGTAGGTGTACAAAGTATGCAGTTAGATTTACAATATTATATTTTATGCGCGTACACACCAGGTTAGTCTGATTTGGCTACACCTCCTCACTACGGTTTCTGAATTCAGTCAAGTTCTACATTCCTCACTACTTGTTCAATGATTGGTCCTGTTACATTCAAACCTTTTGGCTGTGTTTACACAGGCAGCCCAATTCTGATATTTTGCCAATAATTGGTATTTTGAGCGAAAGATCGGAATTGGGCAGCCTGTGTAAATGGAGCCTTTGTTACTCGACAACAGACAAAATGTAAAAGTATACTTGAAGTGTATAACCCATATGAGTGTACTGATATGAAGTGTGTTTTGCAGCGGACTATAATACACTCTGCCCAGGAGGAGAGGGTTTCAGGCCCAACCCAGTCACCATCATACTAGAAGGTAACCATCCGCTTACTAAAGTAGATCTCTGGTAAACTACTTTAACTATGCCTTGCATACTGTACTGCATAGGTGCAGAAGAACAATTCATAATACATGCTCACTTTTCATTAGTATTGGTATTTTATTAGGATCCCCATTAGCTGTTGCAAAAGCAGCAGCTACTCTTCCTGGGGTCCACACAAAACATAATACAGAATGACATAATGCAGAACATCATTAGACAAGAACAGCTCATGGACAGAACTACATAATTCTTTTTTTTAAAAGCACACGTAGCCTACATATCAATGCAAACACACAAACTTTCTAGGTCAAATAGGGGAGAGGCGTTGTGCTGCGAGGTGTTGCTTAATCTGTTTAAACCAAGTTTGCTGTTTATTTGAGCAATATGAGATGGAAGGATGTTCCATGCAATAAGGGCTCTATATAATACTGTACGTTTTCTTGAATTTGTTCTGGATTTGGGCATTATGAAAAGACCCCTGGTGGCATGTCTGGTGGGATAAGTGTGTGTGTCAGAGCTGTGTGTAAGTTGACTATGCAAACAATTTGGGATTTTCAACACATTAATGTTTCTTATAAAAAGAAGAAGTGATGCAGTCAGTCTCTCCTCAACTCTTAGCCAAGAGAGACTGGCATGCATAGTATTTATATCAGCCCTCTGATTACAATGAACAGCAAAACGTGCCGCTCTGTTCTGGGCCAGCTGCAGCTTAACTAGATCTTTCCTTGCCGCACTGGACCACACGACTGGACAATAATCAAGATTAGACAAAACTAGAGCCTGCAGAACTTGCTTTTTAGAGTATGGTGTCAAAAAAGCAGAGAATCTCTTTATTACGGACAGACCTCTCCCCATCTTTACAACCATTGAATCTATATGTTTTGACCATGGCAGTTTACAATCTAAGGTAACACCAAGTAATTTAGTCTCCTCAACTTGTTCAACAGCCACAACATTCATTACCAGATTCAGAGGTCTAGCACTTAAGGAATGATTTGAACCAAATACAATGCTCTTAGTTTTAGAGATGTTTATCTCTAAAACCAAAACAGACTGCAACTCTTTGTTAAGGGTTTCAGTGACTTCATTAGCTGTGGTTGCTGATGCATATATGGTTGAATTATCAGCATACATGGACACACATGCTTTGTTTAATGCTAGTGGCAGGTCATTGGTAAAAATTGAAAAGAGTAGAGGGCCTACAGTCTAATGTCAAACATGTAAAGTGTGGTGTACTGCAGGGCAGCTCTCTACAGTGAGGGAAAAAATAATTTGATCCCCTGCTGATTTTGTACGTTTGCCCACTGACAAAGAAATGATCAGTCTATAATTTTAATGGAAGGTTTATTTGAACAGTGAGAGACAGAATAACAACAAAAAAATCCTGAAAAACGCATGTAAAAAATGTTATAAATTGATTTGCATTTTAATGAGAGAAATAAGTATTTGACCCCTCTGCAAAACATGACTTAGTACTTGGTGGCAAAACCCTTGTTGGCAATCACAGAGGTCAGACGTTTCTTGTCGTTGGCCACCAGGTTTGCACACATATCAGGAGGGATTTTGTCCAACTCTTCTTTGCAGATCTTCTCCAAGTCATTAAGGTTTCGAGGCTGACGTTTGGCAACTCGAACCTTCAGCTCCCTCCACAGATTTTCTATGGGATTAAGGTCTGGAGACTGGCTAGGCCACTCCAGGACCTTAATGTCCTTCTTCTTGAGCCACTCCTTTGTTGCCTTGGCCGTGTGTTTTGGGTCATTGTCATGCTGGTTGAGGCTACGAACCCATAGGCTTGGCTCTCTCATCCCTTCCAGGCTTCTGGGAGGCAGGGTGGACAATGAGTCTGTCGTAGCGGATGTACGCAATGTCTCCACGCGCTCTGGCAGCTTTCATGGCTGGGATCATTTCTTTCCTCTTCTGGCGCACAGCTTAAGGATAGTCCTCGTTGAGCAAGATATATGTTCCTCTCAAGTTCTTGGCTCTTTCCAGAACAGCTACATTGTCTTTGAACCTCAGGAACTTGACCACTATCGGCTTGGGCCTATCACCTAGGCCGGTGGTGGGTTTTCGAATCCTGTGGGCGAGCTCCACCTCAATCTTCCTGTGGTCCATTGTCAATTTCTCAGAGATAATTTCCTTTACTTTGTTCTCAGACTTCATCCAGGTCTCATGTGGAGATTCTGCAATTCCGTCCACGACCATGTTGTTTCGCCTTGATTGTCCCTCGAGATAGTCTAATTTATCTGTCATTGTTATCATGGATTCACACACAGAACTGATGTCCAACTCGTCGATCTGACCCTGGGAGAACTGCAAACTGTTCTTCAGGTCCTGGACCTCTCTGGTCAGGTCGTCCATTATTTTATTAGTAGAATCCACGAGTATTTGGACAAAACACTTGAAACTATTTTCTTGTTGTTGTAACAACTGCTTATAGGTCTATTTTTGTTCGTTTAAAAGATCCTTAACGTGTGATAGAGAGACACCCCTGGCACTGTCCTCAAACGGTACTCCTGCCGGCTTTGATCTTTGTCATGGTAGCTAGCAACGTATGTTACTCCTCGCAGTTCCAGACAGGGCAGGTCATGGGGGAAGATTTAAAACAACAAACAGCAGGGATCTAGACAGCCACAAACCCGGGACAATCCGCGGTCCCAGCCACAATGGCTAACCGCGTCGCGGGCTACGTTCAAGAACAAGCTCTTTTAATATAAATCTATATGATCAATCTTTTGCAAGCAGTTGTAATTTTAATACAGTTTTGGTTGTTATATCATGTAGAGAAAACAAAAACCTTTGATTCCGATTCCATTGAGAAGAGTCTGTAACTTAACCTTTGATTCTGATTCCATTGATAAGAGTCTGTAACTTAACCTTTGATTCTGATTCCATTGATAAGAGTCTGGAACTTAACCTTTGTTGAAACCATTTGTAAGGCTCAAATCCTATAACTGACCTTTTTGCACAGATCTTCCATTGACATGATTTGCGCAAATGTCAAACTAGGATTTTTCGGATGTTTCTGGAATCTTGGGATGTGTCGGATGTTTGGGATCATTGGGATGTTTCTGGAATCTCAGGATGTTTGGGATCAATGGGATGTTTCTGGAATCTTGGGACGTTTGGGATCATTGGGACGTTTGGGATCATTGGAATGTTTGGGATCATTGGAATGTTTGAGATCATTGGGATCATTGGGATGTTTGAGATCATTGGGATGTTTGGGATCATTGGGCTGTTTGGGATCATTGGGATGTTTGGGATCATTGGGATCAATGGGATGTTTGGGATCATTGGGATGTTTGGGATCATTCTGGAATCTTGTTGTGCGTCTTCTCCTCCAGACATAGATGAGTGTCTGGAGCTGCCGGGCCTGTGTCAGGGAGGAAACTGTGTCAACACGTTTGGCAGCTTCTCGTGTGACTGTCCTCCTGGCTACTATCTCAACGTAGACAGTCGCATCTGTGAAGGTGAGACATCATGCCATTTAACATCCCATTCAATCATCTGTGAAGGTGAGACACCATGCCATTTACCATCCCATTCAATCATCTGTGAAGGTGAGACACAATGCCATTTAACATCCCATTCAATCATCTGTGAAGGTGAGACACCATGCCATTTAACATCCCATTCAATCATCTGTGAGTGAGACACCATGTCATGCTAATTTGCATAGTTAATTGTTTAATTCCAGCATTCACTTCCAGCATTTTAATCAATTCCTTCATTTCCTGCACTGTGTTATCATTTACACTCTGTGTCACGTTTCTTTTGTCTTAAAAACGTTTACTTGACAGAGTAATTATTCTCCTCTTTGACTGTGGATTTTTCGGCAGTTCTTAATTTCGCCACTATAGGGTGATCAGATGATTTTTAGGGGTCTGTTGACTGTTTTTGTACTTGCCAGTTAGCTAGCAGTTCTCAGCGGTTAGCAGCCAATGGCTAGCAGTTAGCAGCTGTTAGCAGCCAATGGCTAGTAGTTCTCAGCTGTTAGCAGCCAATAGCTAGCAGTTTCTTACTGGAGATAAAAATGGATGATTGTCATAATTCTTTCGAGTCATTACTGAATTATTTAATGTAACAAATCAAACATTAAACCTTTTAAACAATTCATGGTAATTCATGGTAACCTCATAAACAATTCATTTAGACCCTGTGTTTATTTAAAACAGGTGTTATTTGAAACAGATGTTTATTTGCTGAAATCAAATCAAATCAAAGTTTATTTGTCACGTGCGCCGAATACAACAGTTGTAGACCTTACAGTGAAATGCTTACTTACAGGCTCTAACCAACAGTGCAAAAAATGTATTATGTGAACAATAGGTAAGTAAAGAAATAAAAACAACAGTTAAAAGACAGTGAAAAACAATAGCGAGGCTATAACAGTAGCGAGGCTGCATACAGGCACCGGTTAATCGGGCTGATTGAGGTAGTATGTACATGTAGATATGGTTAAAGTGACTATGCATATATGATAAACAGAGAGTAGCAGTAGCGTAAAAGAGGGGTTGGCGGGTGGTGGGTGGCGGGACACAATGCAGATAGCCCGGTTAGCCAATGTGCGGGGGCACTGGTTGGTCGGTCCAATTGAGGTAGTACAGTGAGGGAAAAAAGTATTTGATCCTCTGCTGATTTTGTATGTTTGCCCACTGACAAAGAAATGATCAGTCTATAATTTTAATGGTAGGTTTATTTGAACAGTGAGAGACAGAATAACAACAAAAAAATCCAGAAAAACGCATGTGAAAAATTTTATAAATTGATTTGCATTTTAATGAGAGAAATAAGTATTTGACCCCTCTGCAAAACATGACTTAGTACTTGGTGGCAAAACCCTTGTTGGCAATCACAGAGGTCAGACGTTTCTTGTAGTTGGCCACCAGGTTTGCACACATCTCAGGAGGGATTTTGTCCCACTCCTTTTTGCAGATCTTCTCCAAGTCATTAAGGTTTCGAGGCTGACGTTTGGCAACTCGAACCTCCACAGATTTTCTATGGGATTAAGGTCTGGAGACTGGCTAGGCCACTCCAGGACCTTAATGTGCTTCTTCGTGAGCCACTCCTTTGTTGCCTTGGCCGTGTGTTTTGGGTCATTGTCATGCTGGAATATCCATCCACGACCCATTTTCAATGCCCTGGCTGAGGGAAGGAGGTTCTCACCCAAGATTTGACGGTACATGGCCCCGTCCATCCTCCCTTTGATGCGGTGAAGTTGTCCTGTCCCCTTAGCAGAAAAACACCTCCAAAGAATAATGTTTCCACCTCCATGTTTGACGGTGGGGATGGTGTTCTTGGGGTCATAGGCAGCATTCCTCCTCCTCCAAACACGTCGAATTGAGTTGATGCCAAAGAGCTCCATTTTGGTCTCATCTGATCTGGGGGGCACAATGCAAATAGTCCGGGTAGCCATTTGATTACCTGTGTGCTATTAAAAGTGACAGGCGGCTATTTGAGACTCAACGTTTAATTGAAGTTTTATGGTATATTTCTGTATTTATTTAATATCGTATACCGTAACGGTGTAACCTGATTTAAAAAAATCCACATACATTCTAATAGTAGGCTCAAAATATAATGAAAATCAACTATGAGCAACAGAACTAAAACACAACAATTAGACACCATGTTTTTCATCAATACCATGAACTGATCACCTCTGTGGCTCTGCAGACATTGACGAGTGTGTGGTGAATCCTGTAATCTGTGGTCCTGGCACCTGTTACAACACACTGGGGAACTACACCTGTGTGTGTCCACAGGATTACATGCAGATCAACGGGGGCAACAACTGCATGGGTGAGTGCTTCATTACACAACATATAAATAAAAATTATATAGTATTCCAATGAGAGGACACGTTTATCCAAAGTGACTCACAGTCATGTGTTCTGTACATACCAGACCTGGGTTTAAATACTATTTGGTGGTCTTCTGTAGGCTCAGTTGGTAGGACATGGCGCTTGCAACACCCGGATAATGGGTTTGATTCCCAGGACCACCCATACGTAAAATGTATGCAAGCATGACTGTAAGTCGCTTTGGATAAAAGCGTCTGCTAAATGGCGTATGTTATTATATTATTTGAAATCATTTCAAACACTGTATCTGTGGTTGATTGAGTATTTCTGAAATAGTCCCAAAAGGTCAAACTCCGCCCACCTGGCCCTTCAGGCAGGCTAGAGAAAACACTCAAAGTATTAAAAATATTTCAAATTGTAGAAAAAAAGGAGGAAGGGAAGCGCTGCTAAGGTACACAACAGTAGATGTTGGTAGACAGAAGCTGCTAAAGTACACAACAGTAGATGTTGGTAGACAGAAGCACTGCTAAGGTACACAACAGTAGATGTTGGTAGACAGAAGCACTGCTAAGGTACACAACAGTAGATGTTGGTAGACAGAAGCTGCTAAAGTACACAACAGTAGATGTTGGTAGACAGAAGCTGCTAAGGTACACAACAGTAGATGTTGGTAGACAGAAGCTGCTAAGGTACACAACAGTAGATGTTGGTAGACAGAAGCTGCTAAGGTACACAACAGTAGATGTTGGTAGACAGAAG
>QNTS01003907.1:0-82768 GCA_003317085.1 Hucho hucho
GGACCCTTATGATCACTCGGCTAAGCATGCCTCTCCTCAATGTCAATATGCCTTGTCCATTGCTGTTCTGGTTAGTGTTTATTGTCTTATTTCACTGTAGAGCCTCTAGCCCTGCTCAATATACCTTATCCAACCCTTCAGTTCCACCACCCACACATGCGATGACATCACCTGGTTTAAATGTTTCTAGAGACAATATCTCTTTCAGCACCACTCAATGCCTAGGTTTACCTCCACTGTATTTACGTCCTACCATACCTTTGTCTGTACATTATGCCTTTAATCTATTTTATCGCCCCCTGAAACCTGTTCTTTTTACTCTCTGTTCAGGACGTCCTAGACGACCAGTCATTATAGCCTTTAGCCGTACCCTTATCCTACTCCTCCACTGTTCCTCTGGTGATATAGAGGTTAATCCAGGCCCCGCAGTGCCTAGCTCCACTCCTATTCCCAAGGTGCTATAATTTGTTGACTTCTGCAACCGTAAAAGCCTTGGTTTCATGCATGTTAACATTAGAAGCCTCCTCCCTAAGATTGTTTTATTCACTGCTTTAACACACTCTGCCAACCCGGATGTCCTAGCTGTGTCTGAATCCTGGCTTAGGAAGACCACCAAAAATGCTGAAATTTCCATCCCTAACTATAACATCTTCAGACAAGATAGAACGGCCAAAGGAGGCGGTGTTGCAATCTACTGCAGAGATAGCCTGCAGAGTTCTGTCTTACTATCCAGGTCTGTACCCAAACAATTTGAACTTTTACTTTTAAAAATCCACCTTTCTAGAAACAAGTCTCTCACTGTTGTCGCTTGCTATAGACCACCCTCTGCCCCCAGCTGGGCTCTGGACACCATATGTGAACTGCTTGCCCCCCATCTATCTTCAGAGTTCGTGCTGCTAGGTGACCTAAACTGGGACATGCTTAACTTCTTAGGGAGCGGCAGCAGAGGTGACGGTTTTGGAGAGTCTGGCGTGCCCAAAGTAAAATGCCTACCACTCAGGCTCAGAAAATAGGATATGCACATAATTAGTACTATTGGATAGGAAACACTCTGAAGTTTCTAAAAGTGTTAACATAATGTCTGTGAGTATAACAGAACTGATATAGCAGGCGAAAACCCGAGGAAAATCCATCTGGAAATGCAGTTTTTGGTGACCTTTGCTCTATTTGAGACTCTCCCCATTGAATTCAAATGTAACCAGGACTGAGACTGCAGTACCTATGGCTTCCACTAGATGTCAACAGTCTATATACAAAGACTGGGAGTGATTGGAGTAAGCAGAACGGATAGGAACAGGAAATGGTAAGGGGACCTGAAATGTCATTTTACTTTATTTTACTTATATAACGTATAGGTGACCATCCGAGTGAAATATTATCGCTAATATTCATAAAAGGATAGCTAAGGATGCATTATAACTGGTATTTGATTCATTTAGGAAAGGTTTATAGGTCCTGGCCTCTGGCAGTCTCTATGGGGGTGCCACAGGGTTCAACCTCACTATCGTGTCGTCTGAGATTCCCAAAGACTGGAAAGCAGCTGCGGTCATCCCCCTCTTCAAAGGGGGAGACACTCTTGATCCAAACTTCTACAGACCTATATCTATCCTACCCTGCCTTCCTAAGGTCTTTGAAAGCCAAGTTAACAAACAGATAACCGACCATTTTGAATCCCACCGTACCTTCTCCGCTATGCAATCTGGTTTCAGAGCTGGTCATGGGTGCACCTCAGCCACGCTCAAAGTCCTAAACGACATAACCACCATTGATAAGAGACATTACTGTGCAGCCGTATTCATTGATCTGGCCAAGGCTTTCGACTCTGTCAATCACCACATCCTTATCGGCAGACTCGACAGCCTTGGTTTCTCAAATGATTGCCTCTCATGGTTCACCAACTACTTCTCCGATAGAGTTCAGTGTGTCAGATCGGAGGTCCTGGCCTCTGGCAGTCTCTATGGGGGTGCCACAGGGTTCAATTCTTGGGCCAACTCTCTTCTCTGTATACATCAATGATGTCGCTCTTGCTGCTGGTGAGTCTCTGATCCACCTCTACGCAGACGACACCATTCTGTATACTTCTGGCCCTTCTTTGGACACTGTGTTAACTACCCTCCAGTCGAGCTTCAATGCCATACAACTCTCCTTCCGTGGCCTCCAACTGCTCTTAATCGCAAATAAAACTAAATGCATGCTCTTCAACCGATCGCTGCCCGCATCTGCCCGCCCGTTCAGCTTCACTACTCTGGACGGTTCTGCCTTAGATTATGTGGACAACTACAAATATCTAGGTGTCTGGTTAGACTGTAAACTCTCCTTCCAGGCTCACATCAAACATCTCCAATCCAAAATTAAATCTAGAATTGGCTTCCTATTTCGCAACAAAGCATCCTTCACTCATGCTGCCAAACATACCCTCGTAAAACTGACTATCCTACCGATCCTCGACTTCGGCGATGTCATTTACAAAATAGCCTCCAATACTCTACTCAACAAATTGGATGCAGTCTATCACAGTGCCATCCGTTTTGTCACCAAAGCCCCATATACCACCCACCACTGCGACCTGTACGCTCTCGTTGGCTGGCCCTCGCATTACACTTGTCGCCATACCCACTGGCTCCAGGTCATCTACAAGTCCCTGCTAGGTAAAGCCCCGCCTTATCTCAGCTCGCTGGTCACCATAGCAGCACCAACCTGTAGCACGCGCTCCAGCAGGTATATCTCACTGGTCACCCCCAAAGCCAATTCCTCCTTTGGCCGACTTTCCTCCCAGTTCTCTGCTGCCAATGACTGGAACCAACTACAAAAATCTCTGAAACTGGAGACACTTATCTCCCTCACCAGCTTTAAGCATCAGCTGTCAGAGCAGCTCACAGACCCCTGCACCTGTATATAGCCCATCTGTAAATAGCCCAACCAACTACCTCATCCCCTACTGTATTTATTTATTTATCTTGTTCCTTTGCACCCCAGTTTTTCTACATTGCACATTAATCTACTGCACATCTACCATTCCAGTGTTTAAATGCTATATTGTAATTACTTTGCCACCATGGCCTATTTATTGCCTTACCTTCCTTATCTTACCTCATTTGCACTCTTTGTATATAGATTTGTTTTTTTCTACTGTATTATTGACTGTATGTTTCTTTTACTCCATGTGTAACTCTGTGTTGTTGTATGTGTCGAACTGCTTTGCTTTATCTTGGCCAGGTCGCAGTTGTAAATGAGAACTTGTTCTCAACTTGCCTACCTTGTAAAATAAGGTGAAATAAATACAAATAAATAAAAAAGTCCGGGCTCTGGATGGGCCGCACAAGGACATTCAGAGAATTGTCCCGAAGCCATTCCTGTGTTGTCTTGGCTGTGTGCTTAGGGTTGTTGTCCTGTTGGAAGGTGAATCTTCGCCCCAGTCTGAGGTCCTGAGCGCTCTGGAGCAGGTTTTCATCAAGGATCTCTCTGTACTTTGTTCCGTTCATCTTTCCCTCGATCCTGACTAGTCTCCTTGCCGCTGAAAATATCCCCACAGCATGCTGCCACCGCCATGCTTCACCGTAGAGATGCTGTCAGGCTTCCTCCAGAAGTGACACTTGGCATTCAGGCCAAAGTGTTAAATCTTGGTTTCATCAGACCAGAGAATCTTGTTTCTCATGTTCTGAGAGTCTTTAGGTGCCTTTTTAGCAAACTCTAAGCGGGCTGTCATGTGCCTTCCATCTGGCCACTACCATAAAGGCCTGATTGGTGGAGTGCTGCATAGATGGTTGTCCTTCTGGAAGGTTCTCCCATCTCCACAGAGGAACTCTGGATCTCTGTCAGAGTGACCATCGGGTTCTTGGTCACCTCACTGACCAAGACCGTTCTCCCCCGATTGCTCAGTTTTGCCGGCCGGCCAGCTCTAGGAAGAATCTTATTGGTTCCAAACTTCTTCCACTTTTTAAATATATATTTTTTTAATACATTTTTTTTGTTCTTTTTTTTGTTTACGTATAATTTCTTTACTTTTACCCCTTTTTCTCCCCAATTTGTGGAATACAATTGGTAGTTACAGTCTTGTCACATTGCTGCAACTCCCGTACGGACTCAGGAGAGGCGAAGGCAGAGAGCCATGCGTTCTCCGAAACACGACCCAACCAAGCCGCACTGCTTCTTGACACAATGTCCACTTAACCCGGGAAACCAGCCACACCAATGTGTCGTAGGAAACACTGTACACCTGGTGACCGTGTCAGCATGCATGCGCCTGGCCCACCACAGAAGTCGCTAGAGCGCGATGGGACAAGGACATCCCTGCCGGCCAAACCCTCCCCTAACCCGGACAACGCTGGGCCAATTGCGCGCCGCCCATGGGACTCCCAGTCGCTGCCGTCTGCGACAGAGCCTGTACTCGAACCAGGAACTCTAGTGGCACAGCTAGCAACTGTGATGCAGTGCCTTAGGCCACTCGGGAAGCCCCTGAAACTTCTTCCATTTAAGAATGATGGAGGCCACTGTGTTCTTGGGAACCTTCAATGCTGCAGCCATTTTTTTGTACCCTTCCCCAGATCTGTGCCTCGACACAATC
Organism: Hucho hucho; assembly: GCA_003317085.1. NCBI lineage: Eukaryota > Metazoa > Chordata > Actinopteri > Salmoniformes > Salmonidae > Hucho > Hucho hucho. The sequence goes on from QNTS01003907.1 coordinate 4,565, forward strand.
CTGTCTCGGAGCTCTACGGACAATTCCTTCGACCTCATGGCTTGGGGTTTGCTCTGACATGCACTGCCAACGGTGGGACCTTATATAGAAAGGTGTGTGCCTTTTCACATCATGTCAAATCAATGGATGGACTCAAGTTTTAGAAACATCTCAAGGAAAGATTGCGCCGGAAAGTATGGCTGCCGTTTTATTGGCCCTTAAACAATCGTGCTATTTTGTTAGTTTTTTCGCATTATTTGTAACTTATTTTGTACATAATGTTGCTGCTACCGTCTCTTATGACCGGAAAGAGCTTCTGGACATCAGAACAGCGATTACTCACCTCAAATTGGACAAATTATTTTTCTTTACTGAGTCGGACGGGAAGGATATACTACAAACACCCGAACAGGCCCTCCTCCCCATCATTCGCTGGAGAAAGAAACTGAGATTTCGTACTATTAGCCAACGTTCAATCGCTGGAAAATAAATGGGACGAACTGAAAGCACGTATATCCTACCAACGGGACGTTAAAAACTGTAATATCTTATGTCATAGCTGAACGACGACATTAATAACATACACCGATCGGCAGGATAGAACAGCAGTCTGGTAAGACACGGGGCAGGGGCTTATGTATATTTCTAAACAACAGCTGATGTACAATATCTAAGGAAGTCTCTAGGTTTTGCTCACCTGAGGTAGAGTATCTCACGATAAGCTGTAGACCACACTATCTACCTAGAGAGTTCTCATCTCTATTTTTCGTAGCTGTCTATATACCACCACAGACCAATGCTGGCACAAAAACCAAACTCAATGAGCTGTATACCGCCATAAGCAAACAGGAAAACCTTCATCCAAAGGCGGCACTCCTAGTAGCCGAGGACTTTAATGCAGGGAAACTTAAATCAGTTTTACCTCATTTCTATCAGCATGTTAAATGTGCAACCAGAGGGAAAAAACTCTAGACCACCTTTACTCGACACACAGAGACGCGTACAAAGCTCTCCCTCGCCCTCCATTTGGCAAATCTGACCATAATTCTATCCTCCTCATTCCTGCTTACAATCAAAAATGAAAGCAGGAAGCACCAGTGACTCGGTCTATAAAAAAGTGGTCAGATGAAGCAGATGCTAAACTACAGGACTGTTTTGCTAGCACAGACTGGAATATGTTCTGGGATTCTTCTGATGGCATTGAGGAGTACACCACATCAGTCACTGGCTTCATCAATAAGTGCATCGATGATGTCATCCCCACAGTGACTGTACGTACATACATCAACTAGAAGCCATGGATTACAGGCAAAATTTGCACTGAGCTAAAGGGTAGAGCTGCCGCTTTCAAGGAGCGGGACACTAACCCGGAAGCTTATAAGAAATGCCGCTATGTCCTCCGACGAAGCATCAAATAGGCAAAGCGTCAATACAGGACTAAGATCGAATCGTATTACACCGGCTCCGACACTCGTCAGATGTGGCAGGGCTTGCAAACTATTACAGACTACAAAGGGAAGCACAGCCGAGAGCTGCCCAGTGACACAAGCCTACCAGACAAGCTAAAAAAATGATATGCTTGCTTCGAGGCAAGTAACACTGAAACATGCATGAGAGCATCAGCTGTTCCGGACGACTGTGTGATCACACTTTCCGCAGCCGATGTGAGTAACACCTTTAAACAGGTCAACATTCACAAGGCCTCAGGGCCAGACAAATTATCAGAACGTGTACTCTGAGCATGCGCTGACCAACTGGCAAGTGTCTTCACTGACATTTTCAACCTCTCCCTGTCTGTCTGTAATACCAACATGTTTCAAGCAGACCACCATATTCCCTGTGCCCAAGAACACTAAGGTAACCTGCCTAAATGACTTCCGACCCGTAACACTCACGTCTGTAGCCATGAAATGCTTTGATAGGCTGGTCATGGCTCACATAAACACCATTATCCCAGAAACCCTAGACCCACTCCAATTTGCATACCGCCTCAACAGATCCACAGATGATGCAATCTCTATTGCACTCCACACTGCCCTTTCACACCTGGACAAAAGGAACACCCATGTGAGAATGCTATTCATTGACTACAGCTCAGCGTTCAACACCAAAGTGCCCTCAAAGCTCATCACTAAGCCAAGGAACCTGGGACTAAACACCTTCCTCTGCAACTGGATCCTGGACTTCCTGACGGGCCATCCCCAGGTGGTAAGGGTGGATAACAACACATCCGCCATGCTGATCCTCAACACGGAGGCCCCTCAGGGGTGCGTGCTCAGTCCCCTCCTGTACCCCCTGTTCACTCATGACTGCACGGCCAGGCACGACTCCAACACCATCATTAAGTTTTCCGATGACACAACAGTGGTAGGCCTGATCACTGACAACGATGAGACAGCCTATAGGGAGGATGTCAGAGACATGACCGTGCGGTACAAGGACAACAACCTCTCCCTCAACATGATCAAGACAAAGGAGATGATTGTGGACTACAGGTGAAGGAGGACCGAGCACTCTCCCATTCTCATCGACGGGGCTGTAGTGGAGCAGGTTGAGAGCTTCAAGTTCCTTAGCGTCCATATCAACTAACATGGTCCAAGCACACCAGGAAATCAAATCAAATTCTATTTTTCAAATACACATGGTTAGCAGATGTTAATGCGAGTGTAGCGAAATGCTTGTGCTTCTAGTTCCGACCATGCAGTAGTATCTAACAGGTAATCTAACAATTTCACAACTACCTTATACACACAAGTGTAAAGGAATGAATACGAGTATGTACATATAAATATATGGATGAGCGATGGCTGACCGGCATAGGCAAGATGCAGTAGATGGTATAGAGTAGAGTATATACATATGAGATGAGTAATGTAGGATATGTAAACATTATATAAATGGCATCGTTTAAAGTGGCTAGTGATACATTTTACATCCACTTTTTAATGATTAAAGTGGCTAGAGATTTGAGTCGATGGCCGAACGGCATAGGCAAGATTCAGTAGATGGTATAGAGTACAGTGTATACATTTGATATAAGTAATGTCGGATATGTAAACATTATATACAAAATTGTTTAAAGTGGCTAGTGATACATTTGTTACATCCAATTTTCTATTATTTAAAGTGGCTAGAGATTTAAGTCAGTATGTTGGCAGCAGCCACTCAATGTTAGTGATGGCTGTTTAACAGTCTGATGGTCTTGAGATAGAAGCTCAAGGCCCCCCACACACACACTGCTGCTACTCTCTGTTATTATCTAAGCATAGTCACTTTAATAACTTTACCTACATGTACATATCACCTCAATTACCTCGACACCGGTGCCCCCGCACATTCACTCTGTACCGGTACCCCCTGTATATTGCCCCGCTATTGTTATTTTACTGCTGCACTTGAATTATTTGTTATTCTTATCTCTTACTTTTTAAAGTTATTTTCTTAAAACTGCATTGTTGGTTAGGGGCTTGTAAGGAAGCATTTTTGTACCTGTTGTATTCGGCGCATGTGACAAATTTGATTTGATCAATGGAAACAGGATGCATCTGAGCTTAATTGGAATCTCTCAGCAAAGGATCTTAATACTTATATAAATAAGGTATTTTTTTGTTGTATTTTAACACACTTGCAAAATTGTCTAAAATCCTGTTTTTCGCATTGTCATTATGGGGCATTGTGTGTTGATTGATGAGGAAATCTTTTATTTAATCCATTTTAGAAAAAGTCTGTGACGTAACAAAATGTGGAAAACATAGCTAATAGTAATAGCCTACCTACAGTGGCTTGCGAAAGTACTCACCCCCCTTGGCATTTTTATAATTTCGTTGCCATACAACCGGGAATTAAAATTGATTTTGGGGGGGGTTGTATCATTTGATTTACACAACATGCCTACCACTTTGAAGATGCAAAATATTTTTTGTGAAACAAACAAGAAATAAGACAAAAAGCAGAACTTGAGCGTGCATAACTATTCACCCCCCCAAAGTCAATACTTTGTAGAGCCACCTTTTACAGCAATTACAGCTTGGGGTATGTCTCTATAAGCTTGGCACATCTAGTCACTGGGATTTTTGCCCATTCTTCAAGGCAAAACTGCTCCAGCTCCTTAAAGTTGGATGTGTTCCGCTGGTGTACAGCACTCTTTAAGTCATACCACAGATTCTCAATTGGATTGAGGTCTGGGCTTTGAATAGGCCATTCCAAGACATTTAAATGTTTCCCTTTAAACCACTCAAGTGTTGCTTTAGCAGTATGCTTAGGGTCATTGTCCTGATGGAAGGTGAACCTCCGTCCCAGTCTTAAATCTCTGGAAGACTGAAACAGGTTTCCCCTAAGAATTTCCCTGTATTTAGCGCCATCCATCATTCCTTCAATTCTGACCAGTTTCCCAAAAACATCCCAACAGCATGACGCTGCCACCACCATGCATCACAGTGGTGATGGTGCTCTCGGGGTGATGAGAGGTGTTGGGTTAGCGCCAGACATAGTGTTTTCCTTGATGGCCAAAAAGCTAAATTTTTGTCTCATCTGACCAGGGTACCTTCTTCCATATGTTTGGGGAGTCTCCCACATGCCTTTTGGCGAACACCAAACGTGTTTGCTTATTTTTTTCTTTAAGTGATGGCTTTTTTTCTGGCCACTCTTCTGTAAAGCCCAGCTCTGTGGAGTGTACGGCTTAAAGTGGTCCTATGGACAGATACTCCAATCTACCCTGTGGCGGCTTTGCAGCTCCTTCAGGGTTATCTTTGGTCTCTTTGTTGCCTCTCTGATTAATGCCCTCCTTGCCTGGTCCATGAGATTTGTTGGGCAGCCCTCTCTTGGCAGGTTTGTTGTGGTGCCACATTCTTTCCATTTTTAATAATGGATTTAATGGTGCTCCGTGGGATGTTCAAAGTTTGGGATATTTTTTTACAACCCAACCCTGATCTGTATTTCTCCACAACTTTGTCCCTGACCTGTTTGGAGAGCTCCTTGGTCTTCATGGTACCGCTTACTTAGTGGTGAACAGGTGTACAGTGAGGGAAAAAAGTATTTGATCCCCTGCTGATTTTGTACATTTGCCCACTGACAAAGAAAGGATCAGTCTATAATTTTAATGGTAGGTTTATTTGAACAGTGAGAGACAAAATAACAACAAAAAAATCCAGAAAAACGCATGTGAAAAATGTTATAAATTGATTTGCATTTTAATGAGGGAAATAAGTATTTGACCCCCTCTCAATCAGAAAGATTTCTGGCTCCCAGGTGTCTTTTATGAGAAGGTGACAACAGTTGGTGTGATTATTCGCAAATGGAAGAAACACAAAAGAACTGTCAATCTCCCTCAGCCTGGGGCTCCATGCAAGATCTCACCTCGTGGAGTTGCAATGATTATGAGAACAGTGAGGAATCAGCCCAGAACTACACGGGAGCATCTTGTCAATGATCTCAAGGCAGCTGGGACCATAGTCACCAAGAAAACAATTGGTAATACACTACGCCGTGAAGGACTGAAATCCTGCAGCACCCGCAAGGTCCTCCTGCTCAAGAAAGCACATATACATGCCCATCTGAAGTTTGCTAATGAACATCTGAATGATTCAGAGGACATCTGGGTGAAAGTGTTGTGGTCAGATGAGACCAAAATGGAGCTCTTTGGCATCAACTCAACTCGCCGTGTTTGGAGGAGGAGGAATGCTGCCTATGACCCCAAGAACACCATGCCCACCGTCAAACATGGAGGAGGAAACATGCTTTGGGGGTGTTTTTCTGCTAAGGGGACAGGACAACTTCACCGCATCAAAGGGATGATGGACGGGGCCATGTACCGTCAAATCTTGGGTGAGAACCTCCTTCCCTCAGCCAGGGCATTGAAAATGGGTCGTGGATGGATATATTCCAGCATGACAATGACCCAAAACACATGGCCAAGGCAACAAAGGAGTGGCTCAAGAAGAAGCACATTAAGGTCCTGGAGTGGTCTAGCCAGTCTCCAGACCTTAATCCCATAGAAAATCTGTGGAGGGAGCTGAAGGTTCGAGTTGCCAAACGTCAGCTTCAACCTTAATGACTTGGAGAAGATCTGCAAAGAGGAGTGGGACAAAATCCCTCCTGAGATGTGTGCTAATCTGGTGGCCAACTGCAAGAAACGTCTGACCTCTGTGATTGCCAACAAGGGTTTTGCCACCAAGTACTAAGTCATGTTTTGCAGAGGGGTCAAATACTTATTTCCCACATTAAAATGCAAATCAATTTATAAGATTTTTCACATGCGTTTTTTCTGGATTTTTTTGTTGTTATTCTGTCTCTCACTGTTCAAATAAACCTACCATTAAAATTATAGACTGATCATTTCTTTGTCAGTGGGCAAACGTACAAAATCAGCAGGGGATCAAATACTTTTTCCCCTCACTGTATATATATACTGAAATCATGTGACAGATCATCTGAAGGTAATTGGTTGCACCCGATCTTATTTAGGGGCTTCATAGCAAAGGGGGTGAAAACACATGCACGCACCACTTTTCAGTTTTTTTTTAGTTGAATTTTTTGAACATTTTTTTTATTTTTTATTTAACTTCACCAATTTCGATATCCATTACATGAAATCCAAATAAAAATCAATTAAAATTACAGGTTGTAATGCAACAAAATAGGAAAAACGCCAAGGGGGATGAATACTTTTGCAAGGCACTGTATATCGTATAATGCATGGTTCAAATCAAAGGAGGTTGGTGGCACCTTAATTGGGGAGGACAGGCTTGTGGTAATGGCTGTAGTGAAATCAGTGGAATGGTATCAAATACATCAAACACATGGACTAGCAACCTTTTGGTTACTAGTCCAACGCTCTAACCACTAGGCTACCTGCCGCCCCATGAGTGTCTCATGCTGGGTTGTGTCATGACGTGGTCCTTTCTGGGTATAGATCAGGGCTTCCCCCCCCCCCCGACTCTCTCCTACACCCAGGTTCTGTTATTTCAGGTCGTAAATTCCTGGCGGAGACTCTCTCCCCCTTTTCATGCAGAGAGAGAGACCAGAGTGAACAAAGGATTTCACATGGCCAAACTCCTAAATCACCAAAATGGGAAAATGAAACAAAATGTCCACTTGTGAGAAGGTGGGAATGGTCCATGGACACTTAAGGGATGGGTATGACGTGTGTGTTTCATTTGGTGACCTCAGAGAGGACAGGAAACACACATAACTATATCTCAATGGGTACATTTCTCAATTATGTGGTTTGTATCTAATTCTTGTATAAAATGAATGAGTAAAGATCAAACTGTTTGTGAAATCATGTAATGTGATGTTAAACCTTTAATGTGAGAGAATTGTATTCCCTTTAAAGTTTAACTAAGTCATTGGCCCGCCCCCGTGAGCACAGACATGATCAGGCGTCATAGAACCACCTTTTCTATTGTTACGAATAAAAGCCCCTCCTGAGGAAATCCTCTTCAGACCACACACACCTCGGTGTAAACTGAGGTGGCACAGGTTTGAGTTTAGACTAAGCAAACCCACAGCATGAGCTTTGATTGCGAATAGTTATTGAATTTCTAACCATACCATGTGGAGCATTGGCTACACGGCTGGAAATGGTTAAACTCTGAGACTATCGATCCCTACAGATTAAGAGCAAATCATAGATACTAATTATTAGTCTGCAGCTAGAAATTATGTAAACCTGAGACGAGAATTACCGACAACAGCTAAAACATCTATCTATGAGAACATTTCGGGAATGGTACTCTGAAATATCCATTCTAACCATGAAAGGCTTTGATCTTCAGGGAAACAGAAAGAGAGAGAGAGCGACTCGGATGAACTGACTCTCCAGCAGACGGACCGGATTCCAACAGGAAAGATCAAGACACATGGGCGTAAATATATATTGATTGCAATTATTCCCGAATGAGTGAGCGTTCATGTGCAAAGGATTAGCATTTCAATTAATATAATAATCAACTGTGTGTAGTGATCTCTTGTCTTTCCCGCTCTTTCTCAGTCCACACCCACTTCCCTTTGTCCACCAAGCCGTCATATCGGCTTAGCCCACTAGGGAATCTTCCCGATCATTTGTTAGTAACTAATATCTACTGTTTATTTGTTTGTGCATTTCTGTGATTATTTAGTTAGTCAGTAAATAAATGATTAAGCCAATTGGTGTATGGATGATTTATAGTAAAGGCTGGGTTCGTGCAGATAACCAACAATTGACGACGTTTGGAATGAGACTGACGTGAGGTAAAGAATAATTAATTAATAGAAGACTAATTGATCAGATATTAAAATATCTGAAGAGTTATATTCAGAAAACTATAACTTTGTAATCTGAAGATTTTCCGTGGTGCCCCGACTTCCTAGTTAATTACATTTACATGATTAGTTGAATCATACTTACAGAGAATTGATTTGATAAAATAACAGTCTTTACTTTTAATGATGCCAAAGACACGACAGTTGGTTGGTTGGTTGAGTTTGGGGGCCCTAGTTCGTTATAAGAGTGCCTAGATACCAGACTGTAATTTGAATCTTTCCCATATATAGTATAACACTGGTATGGGGCATTGACTTCTAGCTGTTTAATGCCATACAGATGTAGGATCTTAATTTGACCACCCTGTTGCAGGAGCTTTCCTGCAATGCAGGACATTTAAAAAGTGTAGTGTATGAGGTTTAATAAAAAGGCTTCTGAAGTTTGATTTTCCCTTATGAAAATATATCAACCCATACAAAAATGTCCATTAATTATAATCCGCATAATTCATATTTCCTGTTGATGCAGGATCATTTTCCTGCTGTAGCTCAAATTAATATTCTACCTCTGTAGATTCTCACCATCCTGTATTTATGTTTCTATGTGGTCATCTGTGGTCTCTCAACTTTAGCCAGCAGATCTTGTCTGAGCAACACCCCTGCAATGATGAGCCCTGTTTCCCCACATAGAGGTTAACCCAGGGTGATTCACACTTAGCCTGATCTAATGTAATTGTTACCTCAGTATGGGGACAGGATAGAGGCCTGGGTAGATGGGTGTGATGGGACACAGAGGTACGCAAACTGACAGACAAATCCCTGCCTCAAAGTAAACATGATTATCAGGGTTTGGCCATTGAGCTACACTGAGAATAACAGATAAACCAAATAGTTAGGTTTCCATTGTAATTAGTCACATTTCAATGTTATTTCCATACAAACAAGATGGTGCAATGATTTGGAATGTTACTCACAAAAGCTTCTGAATCAGTGGCTGTTTAATCTTACATGGTGCTTTCATCAGATGAAACACGCATCGGCTACGCTCACAAAAATACACAAACGTCTTTTCAATTCAATTTTATTTTGTTATTTAGTGCAAATTATATACATAACATGGTCAAAAATTAAGAAACAACAATTAGAACTATATACTGAATGAAAGAAGTAGATCACATTAATGATATTCTCAGTATTTACAGTACACAAGATCCAGTTCATTTTAAAACTTACATTCTGTCTCATTTTCCCAGGATGCCAGAGGTCAGAGTTCAGTCCCTTGACCTGGAAGGATCCAGGTCAAACCCTTACGCAGTCCCAAATAGACCCCTACCCCTAGCCCCTACCAGATAGGCACTTCACATAGATCTAAAAGATCTAGACAGGTCCTCCTGGTAAACTAGGTGAAATGATCACCATATTGCTTCATATCCTTTCAGATCTACACTTAGTACATAGCAGCTAGGTGCTAGGGCTTGGGAGTCCCAATGCCTTCAAAAGAACGCCTGTTCCAGTCTCTTTCCATTCTTAATCCCTGGTCTGTATTTAAACATGAGGCAAGAGCAATATTTTGATCATATCCCTTTTACCCAGAGTAATATACTGTATAGAGATCCAGAGCTATACGACTCTAGGTCTTAGCTACAGTATCAAGACCAGAAAGGAAAGGAGACAAGGAGGATGCCTCCTTTACCCCAAAGTGGTAAAACTGACACAAAATAAATCAGACTCTGTCACTTCAATGTCTGTCATCAGCTTATAGCACACACCAAACACCTACACGCTCAACATGGAGAAAGTAATCTTTCAATCATATAGTTTCCCTTCGCACTGCACAGCCAAAAGCTACACTGCAGCCATCCGGACTGCTGTGAAACTCATAGGAAATATTCTTCATGTTCTAGAAGGCAGATATCCACCAGACACATTCAAAAGGCAGTCAAATAAAGTGTTGTTTTTGAATGAGTTCAGTGGTTAAACTGGTTGTTCCGGGTTAGGCGTACCAGTGCTGTTTGATTACTGCTCTTTAACCCCAGGGAGGCTAACCTCTAGTCATTCAACACACACCTGTTCAAACTACCTATCCCTGTTTCTCTTTATGATTTATGAATGAACTGGAAAATAAACATGTTCAGAGTTATAAATTCTTCATGTGCTAAATCAGACATAAATTAATAAATAACTTTACAGGGCTGGTGAACTGGTCAGTAACTCCCAGGCAGAGTATGCTGAACAGTTTGTGATGTCCAAGGAAACCAAACCAAAACAAATAGTATCTAAATATTCCATTTTACCGGTTACATTTCAGCACCTATGAAAGCCAGCCTTAGCCTGTACTAGCCTGTCTGTAATTGTATTGTGATCTGAAAACATCAGACACCAAGATGTTATGATATCTTACCAATAACTGCTCTATTTGAGAAACTTCATTCACAGCCATTTGACCAGAAGTTGTTTTTTTTCCAGACCAAGTGACTTGGACCAGGAATAAACCTGGTCCTAGTTATTGGCAATTTTTCATGGTCAGGTAATTTCTTGGTCAGGTAAAAACTCCCACCCCTATTCATGGGTTAACCTTGATCTTTCCCTCTCACCAGTGAATTAAGACATTGATTATGTGTGGATATAGTACACTGCCCACAAGCAGTTTATTCCAATGAAAATTGACTTTTTACATTGCGAGATGTCACAGTGTCTGTCTGCCAGAGCGAAACAGGGCCAGTGTGTAAGCCTTTTACAGAAGAAAATGAGAAATCACTGCCAAGAAAGACTGCGGTGCACACCCCAGAATTTCATTCCCTCTCTCAAATCAGAAAGACTGACCCAACATAATTCACATATCACAATTTACATAAATCTGGGGTACACAGAAATGAAAATATACATATTACACACACCACACAACCAAACAGAGCTCAAAATGGAGCTGCATTACCAGAAGGATCACATTTGAAAAACAAATAACTTAGGGTTTTCTTTTAAAAGACATGACTTCCAAGGGGACTACACCTGTTTCAAAGTCTTTTTCATCAGGACGGCTATCCGTTGGCCCTAGACAAAAGGGAAAGATGTGGTCCATGTGAAAATATCGATTGCATACTCCTTGCGTCCTCTTTCCTCGCCTCCTTCTCAAAACCCATTGGAGGAGAAGGTCAGAAGGGAGGGACCTCTGGCTTTCTCATCCAATTGGTTTAGAGAAGGAGATAAGGAGAGAGGACAAGAGGAGTATGCAATTGAGATTCTCCCCATGTTTTCAATGAGTAACAATGCCTTCTGCTTCCTCCCATGATCCTTGTGACCTGGTCTTGGGAGGCCATGTTGTTACCAGAGAAAGGTATTCTGGTAGTCAGTCTCCAGAGATACAGATTGGTAATCTTCCCTTCTGGTCACATGGTCCATAGTTATCCCTTTTTATGATGGTAAGAGGCCAGCCTGGCTAACAATAGGTCCATATAGTACAGTCCCACAGATACAGTGTCCAGTGACGATTTACCGTCGGTGAGTCTACAGACACCCACACATCCCACCTGGGCATGATAGGGGTCAACACACACCCCCACTGGGGGAATAAACCAGACCAACTCTCACAACTGAACACAACTATTTTTTCTCTCTCTCTCTCTCTCTGTCACTTTTCTCTCTCTCTCTCTCTGTCACTTTTCTCTCTCTCTCTGTCACCTCTCTCTCTCTCTGTCACCTCTCTCTCTCTCTGTCACCTCTCTCTCTGTCACCTCTCTCTCACTCTCTCTCACTCTCTCACTCTCTCACTCTCAGTGTGTGGAGTCGGTGCTGGGCGTGCCCAGTTGGTGCCAGTCTGCCCAGCACTGTCCAGGTGTCATGGTCTTCAGGGGGATGAAGACCTCGCCCAGCAGGGTGTTTTCCCAGAATGAACCATCCCCCAGTACCCGTAGGTGGATAACCCTCTGCTGCAGATCTCCGCGAGGGATACGGTCATATACCAGCTACAGAGAGAGAGAGAAGACACACACAGAGTTATACACCAGCTACAGAGAGAGAGAAGACACACACAGAGTTATACACCAGCTACAGAGAGAGAGAGCAGACACACACAGTTATACACCAGCTACAGAGAGAGAGAGAAGACACACACAGAGTTATACACCAGCTACAGAGAGAGAGAAGACACACAGAGTTATACACCAGCTACAGAGAGAGAGAGCAGACACACACAGTTATACACCAGCTACAGAGAGAGAGAGAAGACACACACAGAGTTATACACCAGCTACAGAGAGAGAGAGCAGACACACACAGAGTTATACACCAGCTACAGAGAGAGAGAGCAGACACACAGAGTTATACACCAGCTACAGAGAGAGAGAGAGCAGACACACACAGAGTTATACACCAGCTACCATCTCATTGTAGGTGGGGTTGCAAGTGCGGCGCGCAGCCTTGGTCTTCCTCTTGCTGGTTTTCTGGGGGTCTGGGAGGAGGTACAGCTTGACATAGGGGTCAGGGTCTGTCCCTTCCTGCAAGGGTTGCTAGGAAATACATAGGAAGGATAGTCAGAATATATCTAAAATAACAGTCTACAGTAGAAGTCTTCAACAACATTACATTATCAATTAGCATCAGTATGCTGAACGTACACACGCACACAGAATGCATGCACACGCACACACACTCACCAGGCCTCGTATGTGCATGACCATGATGAAGAGCTTGTCACTCTTGTAGGAGATGGAGAGCTTGACCTCTCCTACCACTTTGCCTGAGACCGGAGCCCAACAGATCTCTGCCGGTGGGGAAGAAAGACAGAGACGGAGCATGTGATTATAGCAGAATTAGTGTCTCAATGTAGGATTTTAATAAGGCTATACAGTATGAGTGTGTGTGTGTTTATAGTGGCAGGAGGTGTGTGTACATGTAAAGTGTTTATGTGTGTGACGGCCCAGGGAGGAGGGAGGGCTGGATCTACCGAGATAGGTGACTCGATACCTATATACTATATGTGCTGTAGATACATCTTCATTAGAACGCCAATCAGACAGATTGAAAGCTGGAGTTCCATTAACATCTAACCCCTACCTCATGAACATTTCTAAATGACTAAACTGTAAATGTAAAATGTCTATGATTGGTTACGTTATCACATAGGCTACTATTCCGGTGGCCAAGGACACAGAGTGTGTCACGGGCTCGATACACTGGACTCTGCTCGGTGTGGCTGTTTGTTTTAGAAAGTGGTCAAGTTAACCCTGCAGCTGTATGCTGTGCATTACATCTCGTTAAAATCGTGCTTCCAATAGATAACCATCTCCTCTCAGTGAGTCACCTGATGCATCACACACTGTGGGTGGGTGGGTGGGTGTACCTGCAGGTTTGCTCTGCAGTGTGTTCACCACAGTTCCAGGTTTCTCATCTCTTTGCAGAGGATGGAAGAAAGTGTAGATGAGGTCACACTGAGATAAAGACAGACAGACAGAGACAGACAAAGACAGACAGAGACAGAGGGGAAGAGAGGAGGTACATTCAGTTAATGACAGAAAACAACATGACACCTGCTAATTCATTGCTGGTTGAACATCAACTCACACCAACACTGTGGGCGCTATTTCCAAACTGAAAAAAGAAATGGGAGTGCTATCAGTTCTAGCTTGTGTTTAAGCTTGACATGGAAGTTGAGCTGTGTGTGATGTCAAACTGTTCTATTACAGATACAGTAGAGGGAAGTTTGCCAGCAATCAGAGGCAGGACAGTTCTGGTAAGTGACTACAGTACCCGCCCTGAGAGATTTTGTGTGTATGTCTAAGGCTGTAACACTGATATGTGGCTTCTTCTAAAAGGAAGGGGCTGAATTCTAAGAAACTCTCCAGTCATACTGAAACCAAAAACACATACAGACTGACTCCACACAGATCATTCTGCCTCCACTTTAATGAGCCTGTGTCCGTGCACATAAATAACTGGCAGTTATATAAATAGTACAGTAACAATTACAGCAGTTTCAAATTGTAATTTGCATAACATTTTTACTGTTAATATAGAATTAGGATGACATTCCTGGTCAGTCTACTGCAGTGGTTTTCAAAACTCTACTCTGGGACACCCAGTCATTCCATGTATTTGATCTATTCCAGATATAGCACACCTGATTGAACGGAGTCAACACCTGACTAGCTACAGTTGAAGTTGGAAGTTTACATACACCTTAGCCAAATACATTTAAACTCAGTTTTTCACAATTCGTGTCATTTAATCGAGTAAAAATTCCCTGTTTTAGGTCAGTTAGGATCACCACTTTATTTTAAGAATGTGAAATGTCAGAATAATAGAGAATTATTTATTTCAGCTTTTATTTCTTTCATCACATTCCCAGTGGGTCAGAAGTTTACATACACTCAATTAGTATTTGGTAGCATTGCCTTTAAATTGTTTAACTTGTGTCAAACGTTCCAGGTAGCCTTCCACAAGCTTCCCACAATAAGTTGAGTGAATTTGGGCCCATTCCTCCTGACAGAGCTGGTGTAACTGAGTCAGGTTTGTAGGCCTCCTTGCTCACACACGCTTTTTCAGTTCGGCACACACATTTTCTATGGAATTGAGGTCAGGGCTTTGTCATGGCCACTCCAATACCTTGACTTTGTTGTCCTTAAGCCATTTTGCCACAACTTTGGAAGTAGGCTTGGGGTCATTGTCCATTTGGAAGACCCATTTGCGAACAAGCTTTAACTTCCTGACTGATGTCTTGAGATGTTGCTTCAATATATCCACATAATTTTCCTTCCTCATGATGCCATCTATTTTGTGAAGTGCACCAGTCCCTCCTGCAGCAAAGCACCCCCCACAACATGACTCTGCCACCCCCGTGCTTCATGGTTGGGATGGTGTTCTTCGGCTTGCAAGCCTCCCCCTTTTTCCTGCATCAGACCAGGGGACATTTCTCCAAAAAGTATGATCTTTGTCTTGATCTTGTCCCCATGGGTGCGGCAGGGTAGCCTAGTGGTTAGAGCGTTGGACTAGTAACCGAAAGGTTGCAAGTTCAATTCCCCGAGCTGACAAGGTACAAATCTGTCATTCTGCCTCTGAACAGGCAGTTAACCCACTGTTCCTAGGCCGTCATTGAAAATAAGAATATGTTCTTAACTGACTTGCCTAGTAAAATAAAAGGTAAAAAAAAAAAATTATGGCGGTTTTGGAGCAGTGGCTTCTTCCTTGCTGAGCGGCCTTTCAGGTTATGTCGATATAGGACTCGTTTTACTGTGGATATAGATTATTTTTTCCCGGTTTCCTCCAGCATCTTCAAATGGTCCTTTGCTGTTGTTCTGGGATTGATTAGCACTTTTCGCACCAAAGCACATTCATCTCTAGGAGACAGAACGCGTCTCCTTCCTGAGCAGTATGACGGCTGCGTGGGTCCATGGTGTTTATACTTGCGTACTATTGAGGAACGTGGTACCTTCAGGCATTTGGAAATTGCTCCCAAGGACCAACCAGACTTGTGGTCTACAATTTGTTTTCTGAGGTCTTGGCTGAACTTCTTTTGATTTTCCCATGATGTCAAGCAAAGAGGCACTGCGTTTGAAGGTAGGCCTTGAAATACATCCACAGGTACACCTCTAAATGACTCAAATGATGTCAATTAGCCTATCAGACGCTTCTAAAGCCATGACATCCTTTTCTGGAATTGTCCAAGCTGTTTAAAGGCACAGTCAACTGTATGTAAACTTCTGACCCACTGCAATTGTGATACAGTGAATTATAAGTGAAATAATCTGTCTGTAAACAATTGTTAAAAAAATTACTTGTGTCATGCAAAGTCCTAACCAACTTGCCAAAACTATAGTTTGTGAACAAGAAATTTGTGGAGTGGTTGAAAAACAAGTTTTAATGACTCCAACCTAAGTGTATGTAAACTTCCGACTTCAACTGTAAATCAGGTAGAGGAATCACGTCTGGGGGAACCAAGAGGTTTGAGAACCACTGGTCTAGTGAATGTAGTGATAACACAGTGCTTTAAATAGACCTTTAAATAGAATGGCAGAGACAACAGGGGCCTGAACCAAAGGTCGGAGGTGACTGGTTACCTGGGCGACCTCGGGCGCAGCGTGCACCAGATGCCAGACGTATCCGTTGAGCTCGTCTTTCCTCCTATCAGCCATTGCCTCTCCTCGAGACCGCCCAATCAAAAAACGGCTGGGAAAACTGGGAGGGGCATCAAAGGCAGTGGTGTAAAGCAGGGAAAATACTTTAAAGTACTACTTAAGTCATTATTTGGGGTATTTGTACTCAACTCAACTATTTATATTTTTTACAACTTTTACTTCACTGCATTCCTAAAGAAAATAATGTACTTTTTTACTCCATACATTTTCCCTAACACCCAAAAGTACTCGTTACATTTTGAATGCTTAGCAGGACAGGAAAATGGTCAAAGTCACATACTTATCAAGAAAACATCCCTGGTAATCCCTACTTCCTCTGATCTGGTGGATTTACTAAACACACATGCTTCATTTGTCTGTGAATGTAAAAAAATACAAGAGGGGCTCCCAGGTGGCGCAGCGGTCTAAGGCACTGCAATGCTAGAGGCATCATTACAGACCCTGGTTCGTTCCCGGGCTGTATCACAACCGGCCGTGATCAGGAGTCCCATAGGGCGGCGCACAATTGGCCCAGCATCGTCCCGGTTAGGGGAGGTGTTTGACTGGAGGGGCTATACTTGGCTCATCGCGCTCTAGCGACTCCTTGTGGCGGGCCGGGCGCCTGTAGGCTGACCTTGTTTGTCAGGTGAACAGTGTTTCCTCTGACACATTGGTGCGGCTGGCTTCCGGGTTAAGCAGATGCGGTTTGGTGGGGTCATGTTTCGGGAAAACGCATGACTCGACCTTTGCCTCCCGAGCCCGTTGGGGAGTTGCAGCGATAAAGACAAGATCAAAAATTGTGGAGAAAAAAATGTAAATACAAAAAATTGTGCCATCTGGTTTGCTTAATATAAGGAATTTGAAATAATTTAAGATACTTAAGTATATTTTAGCAATTACATTTCCTTTTGATACTTAAGTATATTTAAAACCAAATACATTTAGAATTTTACTCAAGTAGTATTTACAGGGTGACTTTCACTTTTCCTTGACTCATTTTCTATTAAGGTAACTTGCCAGCAGCATACCACCCTGCATCCTTCCTCTGGTCTAAAAACAAAATCCCAACGCCCCAGGGCAGTGATTGGGGATATTGCCCTGTGTAGGGTGCTGTCTTTCGGATGGGACGTTAAGCGAGTGTCCTGACTCTCTGTGGTCACTATAGATCCCATAGCACTTATTGTAAGAGTAGGGGTGTTAACCCCGGTGTCCTGGCTAAATTCCCAATCTGGCCCTCATACCATCACAGTTGTTAAGATAATAGGCATAACGCCAACCCAGAGATGGCACTAGTGGGGCACCTATCTAGGATATATAAACAGGTGCATTATGAATGTCTGATTAGGATGTCGTGACCTGTAACATGTTATACCTGAGTAAAGGATTATGCTTGAACTTTACCAAACTCTCCGACGTGAGTTATTCACATAAACATAAAAACAACGGTCACCTAATCATCCCCAGCTTACAATTGGTGCATTCATCTCCCCTGTAACTATTCCCCAGGTCGTTGCTGTAAATAAGAATGTGTTCTCAGTCAACTTACCTGGTAAATTACATTTTTACTTTTACTCAAGTATGACAATTGGGTACTTTTTCCACCACTGATCAAAGGACATTGCTATAATTTCACTTTACAGTTGTTACAGATAGTTAGTATCCACCTCGTTTTCAAATATTGCTATGGGCACAGCCAAACAACGGAAGTGATGGATTTTACTTCCCTACTGCAGCGCGCCGGTGGAAAACTTGAGGAAATTATTTGAAAGTAAATTTACAGAGTATAAAAGTCAAGTAAACAAGTATAAGTGTAATTTCACATTTATTTCATTTAAGTTCGCTATCGTTAGCTAGTCCTACTGGTAGGCTAGTTCTGTTGTGATAATAACATTAGTTGTATTGTCAGAGTTGAGGCCCGGGCCATACACCAAGCCAATAACTATAACCATAATTGTAATGACAAACTATAGGCTACATAACTATAAAATGCTGCTGAGCATCCACACAAGAGGAAAGTTTATAGTTGATCATTCTACAGTTCTACACCTGTCAATCAACTGATCAACACATCCCACTGCTTATAATAAGGTGGTAACAAGACCATTCATGGGGTCTCTAACACACAGATATGGGTTCAGACAATTCAGTGCTTTCAGGGTGTGTTCATTGTCAAAGTGAAAACTGCAAACAATACTTCAATGTAAATGGAGGTCTAATGAAAAATAATATACTAACTGAAATGTAGAAATTCAACAACAAACTGTTTAGCCTGTGCTTCAAGTGGTTTGAAGTGATTTCCATTTTTCTAATAGCTGTCAATTCCTTTGGTCCTTCCTTTTCACTGTGCTCATCTCTATATGTCCAGTGCAATTATTTGCAATGTATCAGTGCAACAATGTAATGTAATATGTACCTGTCAAAGTGCAAGACAAATAATTTGACAGATTATGAACTGGCAGATCTGTAGTGGGTTCCTGCAGGCTGTGCTGAGGAATGTACTATTGTGCAATGAGGAATGTACTATTGTTATCAAGCGAATACACAATTCTTGTCCATAGGCTGTAAACTGATGTGATGTAGGTTAATTTGAATAACTGCTCATGCTGAAATAACTACATAGGCCAACAGCCTAGGCCTGAGTATGCAACTATTTGGGTCTATTCTCGACAGTTTAGAAGGTCTAGAAAGGTACATTAGCAGGCCAATCATACAGTGTGTTTTGTCAGGATGTAGCCTGGTGTTAAGATAGGCCTACTGTAGTAAAATATGGGCTTCTCCTTTCCAACTCCCTACCCGCGAACGCTGTAGCCTATTATACATTCAGCCAGCAAGAGCAAGCGTGCATCTCTCCTCCAATAGACTATTAGTAGGCTAAAGAAAATACGTTGAAATATGTGTCCAACAAGCTTTTGTTGTCTGGCCTTCCTGGGACTCCACAATAATTAAAAGGAATAGCTGTGGCAGTGAAAAGGCCAGGTGCATAATTGCGCAACAGAACAATGAAGACAGATAGGCTGGAGATGTAGACTAAGTTAGAAGTGAATGCATATTAGGCAATAATTCATTAGCTCAATGTTAGGCTTCACACTGCAAGTGAATATATCCAGTCAATTTACAGTGAAAGTAAAAAAGGTTTATGAGATAAAGAAATCCTAGGTAGCTGCCTACACTATGTGTGCTCCTGAGGCTGTGCTGAGCGCTCCCTCCCAGTCCCCAGCTAACAGCTAGAAAACACACCCTATTGTTTCAGTTTTTTTAGGGACAGGAAATGTATCCTACCTAGGCTACAACACAATGTAATGAAGAATGTTATTATTGTTTTCAAGTGAGTAACAAAACTCTAGTTTAGGCTGTAAACTGCAGTGAATAGCCTGTCATTTGAATAACCGCTCAAAAGCCTGACTTTTTGAATTGTGGTGGAAATTCTAACCAAGTGAGAGAGACTGTTATTTCTTCAAACAATCAACCTTTTTCATCGATTAAGAATTGCAATAATGGAGCTGGTCAACAACCACCCATCGATAATCGTTATAGCAAAGTACATCCTCCTGAATGTTGATGACAAACAACAGATGTGTAGAATTATACAAAGGTACATTGTGCTATCAAGCAACAGACAGCAAGATTTACATTGCGCCAGGTTTCTGTCTCAGTTTCACACTCCTTAACACACAGATACTAGTGCAACAAGTCCAGTGTACATCTGCATGTGAGAGAGAAACTGGAGAGAGGGTTCACCTGGCCCTGGCACACAGGCCAGCATTTCACAGACACTAATCATTCAATGGACTGCAGGCTGTAAGTTCTATCACCAAGCCATCATAAATCAATTGCTAGCGCCAAGCCCCAGAGGGCCAACTCAGTCCCACAGACACAGATGAGACAGTACTGAGAAACCTTATTCGATGCATAAACAGTATTAAAACATAATCTTGCCATTTTCTACCATAGAATGCATGTTCATTTAGAGATAACTCCATCTAGCCTGCCTGATTGTAAAAACCATTTGGATCAGTTGTGGGTTTTTCACTGCAGTTTACAAGGTCCAGACACATTAGCAGGACAGTAATATGGTGTATTCTGTCACGATGTATCAGTTAACAGAAACAGGTAAATACAGGGATTTCTAGTGGCGCACATATGAATTATGATAATGTGCGAGCGCGGAGGAAGTGGTTTCCATAGTTGCCGCGTTTGGCTTCCGTGTTTCAAAAGTGTTGGAAAATGAGGTGGATAGTTACAGAGAGATACCAGTGACATCATTTCCAAAAGTTATTTAGACTCCAATTATTATCACTAATATTACTATTCCTCTATTACTAGTTTTAGTTACTGTTGTTGTTTCAAGAGAAGGGTGATGTTCTGTACATGATCAGAGTGTGTGTGTGTGTGTGTGTGTGTGTGTGTGTGTGTGTGTGTGTGTGTGTGTGTGTGTGTGTGTGTGTGTGTGTGTGTGTGTTACCTGGGTAGTTTGGATGAGGGGAAGACGAGGCGTAGTTTACTGTGTAGTTCATAGAACTCCTCAAAGCTCCTCTGGACCAACACTGACCCCTGCTGGCCCTCCCGCTCCACCTTCACCACAAATGCCTGGAGAGAGAGAGACACATACGCTCACTCTATATAGTTGATCTTACATGACTCCAGCCTTACGTGATGCATCCTTTACGAAGGCTGTGGGTTAGGGTTAGACAGTTTGTCTTTTGTATTTGTTGCTCGGCTTATACTAAAGTGTAGGTGCATGTATGTGTAACTAACTGTAGACCTACACAGCATTCATTTTCTGGGGCTGTGTGTGTATACGTAGTATATTGTATGACTGTAGACTTATGTATTCATGTATCATTTGCTCGGGCTGTATGTGCGTATGTAGTATAGTGGACATATCCCCTGCTGGGCCTATATGAACATATAACTGTAGATTTACACATAGGTTTAATTTACTAGGACTGTAGGTGTATATGACTGTAGACTTACGTATCCTTTGCTGGAGCTGTATGTTCGTATGTGTCGGCAGACAAAGAGGTTGCGGATGAGTCCATCAGTCTTGAGGGTGTAAACCCGGGGGGCAAAGGAGAGGACAGGATGCTCCTCGGATGAGGAAAACTTCATCTGGGCCAAGTTATGGATGAAGAAGTTCAACTTAGTGGCAACACTGCCCAGACTGGACTCTATCAACCTAGAGAGGGACAGAGAGAGGAGGGACAGAGACAGAGACAGAGACAGAGACAGAGACAGAGAGCGAGAGCGAGAGCGAGAGCGAGAGAAATGAGTCAGACAAGAGACAACACAGTCTTTGACTGTACGGTTTATACTGTAAGTCTATATAGGGGCAGCGGGTAGCCTAGTGGTTAGAGCATTGGGCCAGTAACCGAAAGGTT
This sequence comes from Hucho hucho, assembly GCA_003317085.1. NCBI lineage: Eukaryota > Metazoa > Chordata > Actinopteri > Salmoniformes > Salmonidae > Hucho > Hucho hucho. The sequence goes on from QNTS01003907.1 coordinate 26,271, forward strand.
GCTAGATCGAATACCCGAGCTCACAAGGTAAAAATGTGTCGTTCTGCACCTGAACAAGGCAGTTAACCCACTGTTCCTAGGCCGTCATTGATAATAAGAATTTGTTCTTAACTGACTTGCCTAGTTAAATAAAGCTTAAATAAAAATAATATAGAATATACTGTGTGTGTGCGTACCTGGTGAAGTACATTGTAGCATCAGCGTCAGACTCGTGAGGTCTCAAGGCGTCGTAGACATACTTCAGATCATCCAAGTCTGACAGCTCAGGAATGCCACACGACAACATCTATACAGGACACAAAGGAAGACATCACACACACACACACACACACACACACACACACACACACACACACACACACACACACACACACACACACACACACGTGTGCGTATGTATACGTACCAGTCCCAATAGGTTGAGGAAGAGGTGTGTGTGTTTGCGGATGAGGTTGTAGGCCTCACAGCACAGGTCCACAAAGTCATGGAAACGACTGGAAGGTTTGTCTCCTCCGTTGATGACGTAGGCCATGTCAGAGGTGAACACAAACGGAGCACGGTCCCTGCCAATCACAAATACACACAGATACATACCAATCAGAACACAGGGCCATTGGTCTCTACCAACAGGAACAGAACCATCTGTCTATCTGCCAATCAGAAAAAGGCTAAGCCAAAAACAAAGACAGAGGTAAAAGTTGCGTTCTTCTGTCCTAGCAATACGGGCTACGTCTAGATTTGAAATTGAAGTTGGGCATACACTTCCCAGCGCCCTCCCGGGCTCACCGTTTGATGTTGCCAAACATCTGGGCGTGTCCTAAAAACTTGCCAAAGTCAATGTGGAACATGTGACCGCTGGTCTTCAGCATGATATTGTCGTTGTGGCGGTCACAGATACCCAGGATGTAGGTGGCCACGCAGCAGCCTGCGCACGAGTAGATGAAGTTCTCCACAGCCTAGCATGACACAGCACAGGGTCAGAGGTTACAGGTTAAAGTGTGTACGACGAGAGAGTGTTGGTGTGAGGTTGAGAGAGTGGGCGAGTGTGTGTGTGTGCTTGAGTGAGTGATAGTTTGTGCATGCGTGCACATGTGTCTGACTGTACCTTCTCATACTCGTCCTCTGTGGGGTTGTGTTTCTGTAGCCAGTCAGCCAGGGGTCGGTCCTTAAAGGAACCAGTCACTCCATGTTCCCCCTGGATCTTCCTCAGAGTCTCAGCCTGGGGAATCATCTCCACCATACCTGAGAGAGAGGAGAGAAGAGAGAGAGGAGAGAGAGAGGAGAAAGAGAGAGAGGGAAGGAGAGGAGGGAGAAAGAGACACATACACTACATAACCAAAAAGGGCAATCAAGTTCTTCCACACCAACAAACCATTTCTCTATGGACCTCGCTTTGTGCACAAGGGGCATTGTCATGCTGAAACAAGAAAGGGCCTTCCCCAAACGTTTGCCACAAAGTTGGAAGCACAGAATCGTCTAGAATGTCATTGTATGCTATAGCATTAAGATTTCCCTTCACTGGAACAAAGGGTCCTAGCTTGAACCATGAAAAACAGCCCCAGACCATTATTCCTCCTCCACCAAACTTTACAGTTGGCACCATGCATTGGTGCAGGTAGCGTTCTCCTGGCATCCGCCAAATCCAGATTCGTCCGTCGGGCAGCCAAATGGTGAATCGTGATTCATCACTCCAGAGAACTGCTACAGAGTCGGTGAGCTTTACACCACTCCAGCCAACGCTTGAGGCTTGTGTGTGGCTGTTCGGCCATGAAAACCCATTTTATGAAGCTCCCAACGAACAGTTCTTGACGTTGCTTCCAGAGGCAGTTTGGAACTTGGTAGTGAGTGTTGCAACCGAGGACAGACGATTTTTACACGCTATGCGCTTCAGCACTCGGGGCTCCCATTCTGTGAGCTTGTGTGGCCTACCACTTCGTGGCTGAGCCGTTGTTGCTCCTAGACGTTTCCACCTCACAATAACAGCACTTAGTTGACCGGAGCAGCTCTAGCAGGGCAGAAATTTGACAAACTGACTTGTTGGAAAGGTGACATCCTATGATGATGCCACGTTGAAAGTCACTGAGCTCTTCAGTAAAGCCATTCTACTGGCAATGTTTGTCAGCAATGGGTGTACCTGAACTAGCCAAATCCACTAATTTCAAGGTGTGTCCACATACCTTTGTATATATAGTGTATTTCCCCACAGATCACACATACCCACAAAGAATTTTAAAACAAAACAAACATTGATAAACTACCGCAGTGTGCAGTCACATCAGCTATATTTGTGGCCCGTTGCCATGAGAAAAGGGCAACCAGAGGAGCAAACATTGTAAATACAACCTATATTTATCTGTTTATTTATTTTCCCTTTCATACTTCAACTACTTGCACATTATTACAACACTGTACATAGCCAATAATATAACATTTTAAATGTCAAAACTTTTGTGAGTGTAATGTTTCCATTTGTTTATTGTCTATTCCATTTGCTTTGGCAATGTAAACATATGTTTCCCATGCCAATAAAGCCCTTTGAATTGAGAGGGAGAGAGAGAGAGAGAGAGAGAGGTCATGAGCAGATGAGCTCCTGAATTTTTCTGCATCTTTTTACAAAAAGATAGATTTTGGATAGAGTTGGAGAAACTAGGATTTTTTTCACAAGGACATAAACAGGATACTACCATCCACAACATAACCTTCACTCCAAATCAAAACTCCAAACCTACAACCTGATTTGACAAAATAACAACCAAAGATTCTTATCCCAAGGACTATACAGCAAATGCTCTGGCCAACTAACAACCAGCAAAAGAAGAAACCTGAAAATAATGTTTAGTCTGAAGATACTTTTAAAGCCAAGTAGAAAAATAAATTATAAATAAATGATACAAAATAAATCTGAGCACCAGCTCTGGTCAACCAGCCACATAATCTAAATCGCACTCCACACTACCCTTTCTCACCTGGACTATGTGAGAATGCTGTTTATTGACTACAGCTCAGCGTTCAACACCATTGTGCCCACGAAGCTCATCACTAACATAAGGACCCTGGGACTAAACACCTCCCTCTGCAACTGGATCCTGGACTTCCTAACGGGCCGCCCCCAGGTGGTAAGAGTAGGCAACAACACGTCTGCCACGCTGATCCTTAACACTGAGGCCCCTCAAGGGTGTGTACTTAGTCCCCTCCTGTAATCCCTGTTCACCCACGACTGAGTGGCCAAACACGACTCCAACAACCATCATTAAGTTTGCTGACGACACAACAGTGGTAGGCCTGATCACCGACAACGATGAGACGGCCTATAGGGAGGAGGTCAGAGAACTGGCAGTGTGGTGCTAGGACAACAACCTCTCCCTCAACGTGAGCAAGACAAAGGAGCTGATCGTGGACTACAGGAAAAGGCGGGCCTAACAGGCCCCCATTAACATCGACAGGGCTGTAGTGGAGCAGGTCGAGAGTTTCAAGTTCCTTGGTGTCCACATCACCAACAAACTATCATGGTCCAAACATACCAAGACAGTCGTGAAGAGGGCACGACAAAACCTTTTCCCCCTCAGGAGACTGAAAAGACTTGGCATGGGTCCCCAGATCCTCAAAAGGTTCTACAGCTGCACCATCGAGAGCATCCTGATGGGTTGTATCACCGCCTGGTTTGGCAACTGCTCGGCATCTGACCGTAAGGTGCTACAGAAGGTAGTGCGAACGGCCCAATACATCACTGGGGCCAAGCTTCCTGCCATCCAGGACCTATATAATAGGCGGTGTCAGAGGAAAGCCCATAAAATTGTCAGAGACTCCAGTCACCCAAGTTATAGACTGTTTTCTCTGCTACTGCACGGCAAGCGGTACCGGAGCACCAAGTCTAGGACCAAAAGGCTCCTCAACAGCTTCTACCCCCAAGCCATAAGACTGCTGAACAATTAATAAAATCGCCACCGGACAATTTACAATGACCCCCCCCCCCTCCCTTTTGTACACTCGCTGTCTTTCTGTTACCTATGCATAGTTCCTTCGCCCCCACCTACATGTACAGATTACCTCAACTAGCCTGTACCCCCGCACACTGACTCGGTACCGGTGTTATTCTTATTGTGTTACTTTTATTATTACTTTTTATTTTAGTCTGCTTGGTAAATATTTTCTTCTTGAACTGCACTGTTGGGTAAGGGTTTGTAAGCCTGCATTTCACGGTAAAGTCTACACGTGTTCTATTCGGCGCATATGACAAATAAAATTTGATTTGATAATAATACACACAGGCAAAAATGACGTGGGAGCACAGCAGGAAAGGGAGGCCACAGCATTAAAGGAAGTGACTGAAAAGCTTCTTCTATTTTCTCCAAAGAAATCAGAAATACACACATTGCCATCCTACAAGAAACATGGTAAAGAGGAGATGGACCCACTGGTTGCCCTCTAAGTTACAGAGAGCTGGTAGTCCCATCCACCCAACTACCAGAAGTAAAACAGGGAAGAGACTCAGGGGGTATGCTAATATGGTATAGAGCAGACCTAACTCACTTCATTAAATCAATCAAAACAGAAACCTCTCTCTCCCTCTCCCTCCTTACCTCTGCCTCGTCCGGTAGAAAAGCATCTGAAGATCACCATCCTCATGTCCAGCCCCTCCTGGATCCAGATCTTGTTCATGATGCGGATGATCTGCAGGGTCAGCATGTCCTGGCGCAGGTCGTCACCTGACTTGAGAGCAGAGGTCAGAAGATACAGCGGTCATAGAGGTCGAAGGTCAACAAGGGTTCAGAAAGGCACATTTAAGTGGTTTGTTGATTCAGTAGAGTTAAAATGTGCACAACAGTGGGTGCATCTCAGTAGTCTTAAGTGGCTCTCTGATTCAGTGGTGTTTGAAATGTTTACCTTGAAGATGACATTGATGTTGTCTCCCAGAGGGTCCAGGTTCTGGAAGGACAGTTTGAGGGGCACGGCGTTGGAGTTGAAGTAGGAACACAACTGCAGACAGAGATCACACACAGACACGAGCTCACATACAGACAGGAGTAAAACACACAGGAGCAAACACACACACACACACGCACACTAACACAAACACGTACCTGTATGTTGATGGCTTTGACCAGCATGCCAGGGTTGAGGGGGAGACGGCAGCTGCTACTGACTGAGAAGAACTGCTTGACCTCCTCCAGTCCCTCTCGAAGGATAGCCTGTCTGCTGGAAGGAGAGGTGTCCCGGACACGTTGGGCTACTTGAGCCAGGATGGTGACCAGCCAGCACTGTCTGTCAAACTCCTCTCGGAGACCCCGACCCACACAGCACAGCAGGCCTGCTAACAGGTGCTGGTACCTCCCACTGAACTGACTGTCCTGCAGAGTGTCCTTCAACAACCTGGGAGAGAGAGGAAACGGGGAGGAGGGAGGTTATAAGCTTGTAGAAAAAAAAAATGTTTCACAACAATATCTGACTATTGTTCATGTGGTCCACTGTGCAGTACTGTGTACATTTATACATGTGTGAGTAATTAACAAATGTGTACTTTGTGTTCAGGGTCCATATTCATGAAGCATCAGAGTGCTCCTCTAGCATCAGTTTAGCCTTTCAAATCATAATGATTAACAGGGTGGACCTGATCCTAGATCAGCAATCCTACTTCTGATGTAATTGTGTTAACTAATTTCTAAGAATATTTTTTTATGCATCATCCAGTGAGTTTGTTTTGGCATTTCCCAATCTGTCCAGCAGGTGGAAACATGTTTGCCGTACTGAAGACAACACATCAATGACATTGTCCTACATTACAGCGTTGTCATGTATGGAATGCAGTACTTTACTTTTTTTATTGGGTGTTTCTGTGAACGAATGTGAGTCATGAATTGCCTCATGTCTATGTTAAGAGGTGACGTGTCTGTGAGCCTACATCAGGTTGTGTGTGTCTGTGAGCCTACACCAGGTTGTGTGTGTCTGTGAGCCTACATCAGCTTGTGTGTGTCTGTGAGCCTACATCAGCTTGTGTGTGTCTGTGAGCCTACATCAGCTTGTGTGTGTCTGTGAGCCTACATCAGCTTGTGTGTGTCTGTGAGCCTACATCAGGTTGTGTGTGTCTGTGAGCCTACATTAGCTTGTGTGTGAAGACAAAAGGAAGGCTGAGTGTGTCTTGATGCATGAGCTGATATGTGTGTAAGTCTCACCAGAAGAGATAGTGTGCGATGCGCATGTCCCCTATGGCTCTCCGTAGCAGGAAACGCACCAACGGGCTGTCTAGGTAACACTCATATTTCAGAGCCTGCGAGAGCGAGAGAGACCAATTGAGAGAGTTGGTTAGATGCTCCACATAGCCCTCTGATAAGGTGTTTGTATGGTAATCATAAGGCATTGGTACAGTGTTACCTGCACCAGCTGTGGTAGGAAGTCCAGCAGCTCAGGGTCAGAGATAGAGTCCATCCACTGTACTGCAGTATGCCTCAACTCCTGATCAGGGAACCTAATACACATTCAATACATTTGGCATTCAATTATTACTTTGTTTCAATCCAAAATAAAGAAATATTTGAGAGATCAAACAAACGCTTGGACCTCATTAATCATTGAACTGTCATTTTTAATAGAGCATGTGATGCCATGTATGTTGCCCAACTGGGGTGAACTCATGGTATTTAAGTTCCAGAACAGGATTCTAAGCCTGTCGGGTCCACTCCAATCTCTGACCATGACCCTAAACTGCCAGCATGTCTGTGGTCCACACGAAAAACCTCCAGTCCAAACACATCATGACAAGGTTGAATTGTGACCACAGGTCTTCTGGCGACAATTGCCCAGTGACTGTTTCCCTGGCGAGTGTTGGCCCAGAAACCATTGCCTGGCAACCACATAAACACACGCAAACACACAGTCCCCTTACGTGGCATGCAGCAGTCCCAGTGCGTGGTGGTGGTTGAGACATGCCCACTGCCGGAGCAGAGCATAGATATCTGACAGACATGCCCACTCCCAGCGGGGGGCACTAGCCAGCACCAGGGGCAGGGCACCACTCTCTGACTGGCAGAACGAACGCTTCTCCCACAACAGACGCTTGTCCTCTGGAGTCAACCTGGACACACAGAGACAGAGAGAGACAGAGACAGAGAGGGAATACAAGCTGACATTAATATTTAGCTGGAAAGCGGTGGATATGGAGAGAAGGGAGGGGTAAAAAGAGTAGAAGGTTGGAAATAAGGGGGAAATACTGTATATTTTGGTATTGCTCTCAGCAGCATTAGATGGCCTCTCTCCACTGTAATAAAGAGATAGATAATCATGGTTACCCAGAAGTAAAATTATCTTGCGAAAGTTTGTCATTTCCTGATTTACTTCTGGGGGAATGCTGTTAACTATTGTGATTACCTTTGTGTGAAGAAAGGAAGCGAAGCCTCCTCTCTCGTAAATGGAAACTATCGGCCAAACCCCTCTGTTCTGCTAATTTCACCCGTGTTTATCATGACCAAAGTTTTTGTTTTCAGGAATTTTTACAATACAGCCTATTTTGACTTAGTGGCTGTGGAATCAGGGTAGCCTAGTGGCTAGAGCGTTGGACTTGTAACCGAAAGGACTTGGACTTGTGTTGGACTTGTAACCCACTGTTCCTATTGAAAATAAGAATTTGTTCTTAACTGACTTGCGTAGTTAAAATATAAAACAATCTAGTGGAAACCATTTATCATCCGCACACAGGCTTGAAAATCACCGCACCAGTTTAAGCACAGCCTTCTCCCAATCCTAATGTGTCCAAATGATCAACGACAAAAACCAGGAACTGCTGCTTGTAATCACATTCTACGTGGGCCTTGACAGATTCTTATGGTTTCATCTATTCTATCCACGAGAGATTATGAGATAGATAACCCTCGTATAAATGTGGCCAACACATATCAATGCTCTCTTTGTTCTGTCACGATAACATTGCTCTGTTTCTCTTTGCTTTGGTAATACTCACTCTGTTCTTTATTGGCGTAACCATGGCAATCATTAAATTTGAAACAAAGACAAAAAAGACAATGTTTGGAAGGTGTGTGTAAGGGAGAGAGTGACAGACAGACAGAGAAGGAGTAAAGGAGAGACATAATGAGGAAGAAAAATAAAGGTAGAGAGTGACTGGTAGAAGGGAGAATAAACAGTATAAATTCATATAGTAGATTCATAGTCATCACATACACGCACAGGTTCATATGTGTATGTTTGAATCCCTGCCTCAGTCAACACAGGTTCATATGTGTATGTTTGAATCCCTGTCTCAGTCAACAGACACAGGTTCATATGTGTATGTTTGAATCCCTGTCTCAGTCAACAGACACAGGTTCATATGTGTATGTTTGAATCCCTGTCTCAGTCAACAGACACAGGTTCACATGTGTATGTTTGAATCCCTGTCTCAGTCAACAGACACAGGTTCACATGTGTATGTTTGAATCCCTGTCTCAGTCAACAGACACAGGTTCATATGTGTATGTTTGAATCCCTGTCTCAGTCAACAGACACAGGTTCATATGTGTATGTTTGAATCTCTGTCTAAATCAACAGACACAGGTTTCTGTTCTCCAACAGCTCTAGCAGACACACACAGAGCAGAGGGCTGGAAAAATACTTTGTTACTATTGGATGGGTTATCCTTGGTATGGTTGTTTCCATTGGCTTAATTTACTGTGTCATTGTTGGGATTGGTTGATCCAGCTGGACAACAGTTGTTGCTATTGGATGAGCTGATCTGATCAACTTCCCGCTTGGAGCCTGCCATTGGATGACACTGAAGCCAGTACACTTGTGTGGAAATACTTTTCTTTAATGAATTATTCATCCAACATTGATAGATCTAGTGTTTTTCCATGTAATATTAAACTGATCCTGACCATTAACCATCATTTGTTGAAGTTTTGAATGTGTGCACATTGGGGCTGGGAGGTATACCGTATTTTCCTTTATACCGGTATTGATGCACGGACCAGTTTTGGTTTTTACTTTGCCTTCTATAACGGTATTTGAATGTTTCACTTGTTAAATGTGATACGCTGTGTGGAATGTCAATTTTTATAGTTTACTACACTACTTGAGTCTGCTCTCTCCATGCCGCTTTCCACACAGACCTAGTCCCACCCCACAGACCTAGTCCCACCCCACAGACCTAGTCCCGCCCCACAGACCTAGTCCCGCCCCACAGACCTAGTCCCGCCCCACAGACTAACACTATTAGTTTGTGTTTCTTATCTGTAAACAGTTTGTCTTTTCTAAGCAAGTTGTGGCTAAACTGCAACATTTGGTAAAAAATAAGGCCTCGATTTTTTGCCCATATCGCGCAGCCCTTCGCGGTAGTGTGGAAATGATCTTAAATTAGTGCCGGAAATGCAGAAATTGATGAAAATGCAGAAAAAGTTGTTTAATTTAACAGTATAAAATAACCAGAATGGAGAAAGACCCATCGACATCCCTTAAAATGTATGTGTTGCCACCCTAGGGTCACACACAAGCACATTTAAAATGTTTATTATTCAAAAACATGAAATACTGTCATAAATTTGAAAAATACTGTGATATGATATTTTGGCCATATCGCCCAGCCCTAGTGCACATTCTAGTCAAAAGCTTCATAGGTTGACATTGAGACATTCCTGGTTATTTAGAGGTCAAGAGAGTGGAGGGAAAGGCACAAAGTAAACATTGAACAAACATCAAAACACAAACAGCACATTCCTCTTCCTTCCATCTTTCAAAGGCACGCTCCAAAGCCCCATTTACAGAATCCTGCTTGGAAGTAAACATCAAAACGCACTCTGGTCCAAGATAAACATGGTTCTGTTTATCTCTCTTACAACACACAAGAAAGATCATAAACTATGACAACGTCTAATGGACTAAACACTACACTGTGGGGACCAAACAATTGATTCCCATTCAAAATCCTATTTTCCCAACCCTAAACCCACCCCTTAACCCTAACCTTAAACCCAAACCCATAACTTAAACATAACTCCTAACTCTAATTGTAACCCTAAAATAGCTTTTTTCCTTGTGGGGACTGGCGAAATGTCACCACTTGTCTGGTTTTTCCCTTGTTTTACTGTCCTTTTGAGGACTTCTGATACCCACAAGGATAGTAAATCCCCCAAAACACACCCACACACAGACACACATAGGACAAGAGAGGAGAGAAGGGGGGATGGGGAGAATAGAGGGGAGAGGAGAGAGGATGGGGGTATAATATCATCTGGGGCGGATTCACCACCAGCTGCTGCTATGACAACTAAAACCCACTCCTCTCTTTCCCCATCCCCCCTCCCAATACCATCCCAGAGCACCACACTGCCCATATAGCTCCTGTCTCTCTTCCTGTTCTGTCCACTACGAACCCATTAGCACCCTTTAAGAACTTATACAGCTGAACGCTACGATGCTGGGTTTGCACACTAGCTCAGGAACATACAGTACACAACAACTCTTACTGCTCTAATGCAGTGTAACACTGACTTCATAATGATGTAGTGGATGACTATGTTAGTCTGACAGGGCTGTTCTGTCATCCCATGGAGAGAGTGAGTAGAAAGGTAGCGTGATAGAGAGAGCGAGACTGATGGACAGACGGACAGTCAGCCAAACAGACAGCCAGACAGACGGCCAGCCAGACGGCCGGCCTGAATAATTGTCTCACCAGAAAAGTGACTTCTTGTGCAGAACGTCCTGTAGTTGTCTCTGGCTGTGCTGGTCCAGTCTGGAGAAGTCATACTGGGGACTGAACTCTGCAGGAGGGGGGGTACTGAAGCGCACCTCAAATGACGACGTTGGGAAGTCCACCTAGAGAAAGAGGTCAGAGGTCACACTAACAACAACACCAAGATTCTGCATGATGTGTTGTGATGAGGCAAACGTACTTCAATAACTAAATATGGTTTGATTTATAATCATTGTTGCTCTCACAGATATGCATACATGTAATACACACTCATCGAGTATGGAGAGTAAAAATACTGACTGTTATAGAGCAGCTGGACAAGGTAACGGGTGTATGGAGAGTAAAAATACTGACTGTTATAGAGCAGCTGGACAAGGTAACGGGTGTAGGGAAAAATGGAAAGGGGGATTGGGGGAGAGGAGAGGAACAGAATTAAGTGAGGAATTAACAAGGAAAGTAGGAGGGGGAAAAATAACATGAAAAGCCAAGAGAGAAGAAATGTAAAGTCATGGCAGGCCACTGAGGGAAAGCCTTTAGGAAGAAGGAAGACAGAGATGAATATAACCAAAATTAGGTCAGATAGATAATCAATTCTTACGCATCATCCAGTCAGTTTGTTTTGGCATTGAAATGTTTGACGGTGTGCAGAAGAAAATGTGTGTGAGAGAGAGAGGGGGTTACATTCGGATTAATGAGTGACAGATGTATGCCAGGCCCCAGATGTGTCTTATGTGATGTTGGGGGTGTGTGTAAGCATATGTTGTTCTACCATCAGTGATGAAGTATGAAGCCTCAAATGATGTCACCACGTTAATGAGGAGACCGATTGCAATAGAGCACACACACAGATCCCATTTTAACGCAGCCCACAGCACTGAGACAAAGAGCCACTGGGAACCAGCGCCACGGGCCAGCTGGCACTGCCACACACTGGGCTGGCACTGCATGAGGGAATGGGTTTACACTACAATACTGCTGAGAAGAAACACTGTGTCTACGTGAGTGAGAGAGAATGAGTGAGAGAGAGAATGAGTGAGTGAGAGCGAGGAGGACGTGTGTGTCAGAAGGGAGGGCATACAGCAGGGCACTCTAATATCCAGGGTGAGTTTTTTGGCCAGAGCAGATCCAACTGACCTAATTTCAGGTCCCTTCTGCAGGCAGCAGTTGTAGTGTGTGTGTGTGTGTGTGTACTACATGCATGACTACCAATGTGCATGTGAGTCCCTCTGCCTATGCGTTAACATGTGTGGAGAGTATTCTGGTCATTGAGCCGGTAGAGACAGATCGAGCACCCCCATCTGCTCCACAGCTCTAAAACGGGTCAAAAGACATCCAATGTTCATGTTACACACGGAGGCAGGAAGCCTACTGTACCTGTAGCGTGTGAATAAGCCTTTTATAGGCTGTTCTTTTGACCAGGAGCAACAGTGTATGTTTTATTGAAACAGGCCAGTCTGGAGAGTAAAGAGGGCGGAGAGAGTGAGGAAGAGGGAGGGCGGAGAGGAAAGGAAGGAAAGCTGTAAAAGAGGGATAGAGAAAAAGAGAGGGAGTGAAAAAGGAGAACAATAGGTAACATGGAACTACACCTTGAAAAATAAATAGAGGGAAATAAGAGAAAGAGAGGAAGGAAGAGGAGGAAGAGAAAAAGTGGTGTGTGTGTGTGTGGTGTGTGTGAGAGAGAGAGTGAGAGAGACTAGGCCAGTTACCTGCAGGATGACGCTGTCAGGCTGGCTGAAGTTGGGGAAGCTGGAGCGAGCGTTGCTTCCTGGGGTGGAAGGCCACAGACCCAGTAGCTTCCTCCCACATGTCAGGATGCTGAGGGAGAGGGTGATGGTCATAATCTCAGACACACGTACCCACCCACCCTCCTGTGGACTAATACTCACTGTCTGAAGTTGAAGAGGGGCATGGTGACCCAGCCCAGGGATTCGATGCTGCGGCGCTGCTTACTACCCTTCTCTTCCACTCCTCCAGGGGGTGGCAGAGCACTGGCATATAGAGTCACTGTCAGCTGGGTCTCTCTTGGCAACTGGTTGATCTGCACTGGGAAACACACCCTGCGGGGTAGAGAGAGGGAGGGAGGGATGGAAGAGAGAAATGCAATGAGAGAGGAGGATAGGAAGGATTGAATGGGAAGAGAGGAATAGAGAAGGAAAGAGAGCGTGGGGGGTTGAGAGAGTGGGAGAGAGAGATTCAGTTGTAGTTGAATTGTGAAATGCAGTAGCTATAATATAAATACACATTTTCCTAGAAGAGAGTAGTCTGGGAGTGGCACTGTAACTGTTCGTGAACAGCAGAGTAACGTTATAGAGCTAGTAAACGATCCCTCACTGTAAATGAACAGCAGAGTAACGTTATAGAGCTAGTAAACGATCCCTCACTGTAAATGAACAGCAGAGCAACGTTATAGAGCTAGTAAACGATCCCTCACTGTAAATGAACAGCAGAGTAACGTTATAGAGCTAGTAAACTATACCTCACTGTAACAGAACAGCAGAGTAACGTTATAGAGCTAGTAAACTATCCCTCACTGTAACTGAACAGCAGAGTAACGTTATAGAGCTAGTAAACTATCCCTCACTGTAACTGAACAGCAGAGTAACGTTATAGAGCTAGTAAACGATCCCTCACTGTAACTGAACAGCAGAGTAACGTTATAGAGCTAGTAAACGAGCCCTCCATTTATATTTAGCCCTCTGTCATCCACATGGGACCTGTGTGCTTTCAACATGCCTCCCACATGAAAGAGAATAACACATTAAGAACTCTGTTGGAATCCTAAAACTTCAAAGACTTGTTAGCATGAAAGGAGCTAGCATCGAGCCAACTAAAAATAGTTGTGTGATGAACAAACACCATTGGTTCTGAGCTAAACCCCACTGGTGGATCTGCTAGCATGCTTTGCTAACTAAGACAACATGTTCAGTTACGGGGCCTGGCTGTACACTATGGGCGGGAGTCCCGGAATAGATACTTGAGGAACAATAGAGAACAAAAGAGGAATGGCTCACCCCCCAACTTGTGCCATGCCATTTTTTTTACCTTCATTTAACTAGGCAAGTCAGTTAAGAACAAATTCTGACGGGCTACCCCGGCCAAACCCTAACACGGACGACGCTGGGCCAATTGTGCACCGCCATATGGGACTCCCAATCAGGGCCGGTTGTGATACAGCCTGGAATCGAACCGGGGTCTGTAGTGACGCCTCTAGCACTAAAATGCAGTGTCTTAGACCGCTGTGCCACTCGGGAGCCCAAAGGACACATGAGGTCATGAGGACACATGGACCACCTATTGAGATGTGCCTTTTGTTAAAGAAATCAGGTGATAAATGAGGTGAAAAGGAGACTGGAGCAGGACTTTAAGATGAGTCGTCCAGCCAAAAGGACAAAAATGTACATTCAAGACTTACACACAACCAAGAAACCAAGAGCAGTTTGAGGAAGGCTACCTTACAAGGCTGTAGCCTGATACACTCCCTGTACAAACTCCAATGTACTCCAGCCATAATGAAACATGATATATTTGGTATTTGTGCCAGGCCTATTTGTGTTTATTCCATCTGAAGAAGCGCCAACAAGCTGGACACTGTCAAGCAGTCTTCTTGGGAAGTGGTGTTTTAGGGTCAAGGTCTTGTAAAATTTTTGTCACATCTGAAGGAACCATTAGGCAGGCCTACACGGGTTGACAAAAACATGTTTCTCTACAACACTTTATAAATCTACCCGGATACCGGAGGACTAAAAATATTATTACAATAGAGGCAAAAATAATATTGCAACAATAGTGTCTTTAAAATAACCCCAGGGACAACACATCAAGGACAGCAGGTACAGAGATCAGAAAATAGATACTGGATGCTGCATACATAGCCAAGGAGACTAGTTACAACCCACAAATAACAACCCACTGTAAACACTTTCCATCTGCTTCAGTAAGTACACACATGTCCACCCACACAAACACACCCACCCACAAGCACGACCAACAGCTCTTTCCAGTAGACACATATAGGGGAAAGTAGGTAGACAAACAGAACACCTGGTACTAGAGTGGGATGGCTTGACCACTAACATGCTTTAGGAAGCCTATGTGTACGTTGTGTATGTTATGAGTACATGTTGTTAGAAGTGGTTGTTTGGATAGCAAATATCTATATTACTTTTAAATGATAAGCATCAAGTAATATTAGGATACATAGACTCTGATTGGTGAATATCTCTGTGAGGTTGGTTGAGGTGCCTATAAGGTCTGTTGTGACAGGCTGTGATTTGGTACGTACCTCTGGTCCCAGACTACCAGGTGAAACAGGTACTTGCTGACCTGTTGTTTGCTGGTGTGCTGGGGGGCACAAAGCTCCGCCCCTCCATGGGTCAGAGAGCACGACAGGAAGAAGCCCTCGTAGCTGATAGGAAGAGGAAGAGGAAATCAGCCAATGGGATAGCAGAGAGGAGATCAGCCAATTCCATGACAAGGTGAATCCAGGTAAAAGCTATGATCCTTTAGTGACGTCACTTGTTAAATCTACTTAAATCAGTGTAGATGAAGGGGAGAAGACAGGTTAAATGCAAACTCAATATTATGAAGATGTTTTTAATGTTTTGTACACTCAGTGTAGATGATAGGCCAATGGGGTTTCATAATGACTACGCCTGGAAATGCTATAATTACACGTAACTGAGCACCGAGATGGAGTCAAGTGAACTTCTGAAAAACAAATAAAGACATTTCTTCACTGGTCTGTGTTCAATTCAATCAGTGTCTTCTGACCGTATGTTCTGATGTGAGTGTGTGTATGTTGTATAGCATGTATTAGTCACTCTCTCGACCTCTGAATGCTCGGCTAAGAAAAGCCAAAAAGGTGCTCACATTTTGGACCCTCTATTCCACTGTGATCATTATTTGACCATGCTGGTCATCTATGAACATTTCAACATCTTGAAGAATGATCTGGCCTTAATGGCCAAGTACTCTTATAATCTCCATCCGTCACAGCCAGAAGGGGACTGGCCACCCCTCAGAGCCTGGTTCCTCTCTTGATTCCTGCCTTACTAGGGAGTTTTTCCAAGTCACCGTGCTTCTACATCTGCATTGCTTGCTCTTTTTTTTTTTTTTTTTTTTTATCTTTATTTAACTTGGCAAGTCAGTTAAGAACAAATTCTTATTTTCAATGACGGCCTAGGAACAGTGGGTTAACTGCCTTGTTCACGTGCAGAACGACAGATTTTTACCTCATCGGCTCGGGGATTCGATCTTGCAACCTTTCGGTTACTGGTCCAACGCTCTTACCACTAGGATACCTGCCGCTCTTTGGGGTTTTAGGCTGGGTTTCTAAATAAGCACTTTGTGGCAACTGCTGATGTAAAAAGGACTTCATATATAAATGTGATTGATTGAAATGTAATTGTTAGAGTATGCATAAAAATAGTTCTCGTGTCGGAATGTGGGTCAAGCTAGCTAACTTTACAAGAGAGAAAGCCTAGTAAATACATCTCTATCCCTCTCACTCTCTCCCTCTCACACCCACCCAACCAACCTGTCTCTCCCTCTTTCTCTCCCATCCTCTCCCCCCCTCTCTCCTAATCTGTAACCCAGTCCTGCATTATTAATCTGGTACTGGAGCTAGGGCCGGGGGACTTTATAAAGGGGGAATAAGAGGAGGCTGGTCTCTAGAGAGGAGATATAAAAGGAATAATGAAGGAATAGCAGACCAGTCAGGCACTGGGGCAGGCAGGGGAAACTCTAAACGTTACACAGAGAAAAAGTGATTCAAATGAGCAGTATTCACAAATTCATAGCATTTTATTTTACAGGACTATGAATCTGGTATTTTAGCTACTTGGTAATAACTTATTTAGCTGTAATTATTTATATGATTAATCCCCAAGACTGAATAGTAATTAAAGGGTAATAACATTGGGTAACAATGTTACCATGTAATTTGTCTTACAGTTGAGTGCTATTGCTACTAGGGAAGTAATGATTCCCCGATACCCACCAAGTCCCCGATACCCTTCAAGTCCCCGTATCAAATGTTTAAGATTGGGGAGTCCTAATTGATCCAAATTTTGCTCATATTACTTTCTACCTTCCGAAAATACCTCATAGTTTGACAACTGATGCGCCCTTTCCTTTAGTGTGGAACTAAGCATGTAACTGTGTTGAGTCACTGATCTACAAGTAATTTTGCATGCCAAACAACCCTAGGGAATATCAGTAGCCTAGTCAAACTGAGCACTGTGCACAGCTTTGCGCACTGACCAACACCAGGTAGGCGGCCTGCCCAGGTCTTGCACATCTGCACCTTCAGCATTCAAATGCAAAAATGGCTTGCGTGATATTAGGCTTATTAGGTTATTGTTATCTCTGTTGAAAATTGTGTTATACCGGAATAAAAGTTAAGCTACCGGATACAACTCTGATCTGGCTATAGCCTGTGAGTGTGGGGGAATGGGTAGGGTTAGGACTTATGTAAAATGTGTTTATGAAACAAACGTTAGTGCATCGAATTGTATTGCATCGAACCACATTGCATTGATTCGTTCTGTAATCAAACCAAATCACACCAAATCGATTCAAACTAAAACGTATCGTTCAAGTATCGTATCGGAGCCCATGTATCCAGATACATATTGAATTGTCTTGAAAGGGAAATATGCACACTCCCAATTGCTACCTAAATCCCTATCTGAAAACCTTATCAATACAGAGGATATCTATAGCGTGGGAGATGAGCTGATATTTTGGTATCAATTGATCTGTCTTCCTGCACACAAAGACACCTTCACACACACAGATGGCATGAGAAACCGCCGGACAGGTGCCGAGTGACCAGCCAGAGCTCTGCCCCACCCCTTTGGGTCAAAAGGTCAGGCAGGGTTCCCAGGCTGTCAATCAATCACGTGCCAGCATCAGTTTCAGGGGGAGACAAAGGAGCCAGCCAACTGGGGTCTGGAGAGGGGAGGGGGTGGAGCAGAGCGGACCATTCATGTGGCTGGAAGGGGTGGGGGAGTGAAGGAGGGCCATACACGGCAGTGGGGATAGGGAGGGTACAGGGGAAAGTCTAGGAGCAGAGACAATGGTAAGGGCAATAGGGCTGCAGGGTGAGTGTGGAGGAATGGGTAGGGTAAGGAGTTGTGTATAGAATGTATGGGAATGGTGGGATGGCAGTGCATATACCCCTGCATATGTGGCAGTGCCAGAGGAGAGTTGAGGAAAGGGCAGGTGCTGAGAGAAGACAGATTCACCAGACACCCAAAAGTACTTGCAGAACAGGAAAATTGTCTAATTCACACACTTATCAAGAGAACATCCCTGGTCATCCCTACTTCCTCTGATCTGGTGGACTTACTAAACACATGCTTAGTGTTGGACCATGCCCCTGGCTATCCGTAAATTAAAAGAACAAGAAAATGATGCCATCTGGTTTGCTTTATATAAGGAATTTAAAATGATTTATACTTTTACTGTTGATACTTAAGTATATTTTAGCAATTACATTTATTTAAAACCAAATACTTTTAGACTTTTACTCAAGTAGTATTTTATTGGGTGACTTTCACTTTTACTTCTCTATTAAGGTATCTTTACATTTGGGTACTTATTCCACCACTGGGGAGAAGGAGAGGGATAACACAATGCTCCATAACACAATGTCATCCTCATAGATTATTAGATTATACTAGGGAAATCAGCTGCCTGTGTACGTGTGTTACCTGGCAGCCCATGTGATGGGGATGCGGTGAGCAGCGTAGACGCTGAAGGATAGGACGTTGGTGACCAGGCCTGCTTCCTGTGTGGGCGCCGTGTGCCGGTTGCTCTGCACCGTGGTGTGGAAGTTAGCGTTGAATGTGCTGCAGTACAGCTCCACCAGATCCAAAATGGCCACCGTCAGCTTCTCCACCACTTTCTCTGCAACATTTTCAGAAACCATTTAGATTCACATCACCTTCATTTAGCAGACGCTCTTATCCAGACAGACGTACACTAAGTGCATTCAATTAAAGGGGGATAAACAACCACTTAACACAATTAAAAGTAAAACTTTCTGAACGTTAGTAATAATCCGGGTGCCCATGACTACGTGGTCACGCACGTCTCCAAATCATTTATCAAGTTTACTGATGACAACAGAGTGGTGCCAGGAAAATAACCTCTCCCTCAAAGTCAATTCATTGTATATACTGTATTCTAGTCATGGTTCATCCTATATAAAACTTATTTTTGGGATTGTGTGTGTATTGTTTTGTATTGCAAGGCCATCAGACTTAAATAGCCATCACTAGCCGGCTTTCACCCGGTTACGCAACCCTGCACCTTAGAGGCTGCTACCCTATATACATACACTACCGTTCAAAAGTTTGGGGTCACTTAGAAATGTCCTTGTTTTTGAAAGAAAAGCAACTTTTGTCCATTAAAATAACCTAAAATTGATCAGAAATACAGTGTCGACATTGTTAATGTTGTAAATGACTATTGTAGCTGGAAACGGCAGATTTTATGGAATATCTACATAGGCATATAGAGGCCCATTATCAGCAACCATCACTCCTGTGTTCCAATGGCACGTTGTGTTAACTAATCCAAGTTTATCACTTTAAAAGGCTAATTGATAATTAGAAAACCCTTTTGCAATTATGTTAGCACAGCTGAAAACTGTTGTTCTGATAAAATAAGCAATAAAACTGGTCTTTAGACTAGTTGAGTATCTGGAGCATCAGCATTTGTGGGTTCGATTACAGGCTCAAAATGGCCAGAAACAAAGAACTTTCTTCTGAAGCTCATCAGTCTATTCTTGTTCTGAGAAATGAAGGCTATCCCATGAGAGAAATTGCCAAGAAACTGAAGCTCTCGTACAACGCTGTGTACTACTCCCTTCACAGAACAGCGCAAACTGGCTCTAACCAGAATAGAAAGAGGAGTGAGAGGCCCCGGTGCACAACTGAGCAAGAGGACAAGTACATTAGAGTGTCTAGTTGGAGAAACAGACGCTTCACAAGTCCTCAACTGGCAGCTTCATTAAATAGTACCCGCAAAACACCAGTCTCAACGTCAACAGTGAAGAGGAGCAACTCAGCTGTGGCGCTTACGGTACGATCTTTATTGCGTTACACTACTGTACAGACCTAACCTTGACCCCATTACCAAGTGTCCCTCCTCTCTCACTCCTCTCCATCTGTATTCTTCCTCCCTCGCTCCTCTCTTCCATCTACAGTATCTCATCACTCCTCTTTTTCTATCCTCAGTTCCTCTTCTGTCCTTTCTCTGTCTTCTGTCTCCTATCCCCCTTCCCCTCTGTCTGTCTATCCTCTCTGTCATCCTCTACCAGCCAGTATCTCTGTGTGGATTATTCAGTGCTGTTGTAGGGCATTCAATTAGTGAGGAACTTACCTCTGTTCTCTCTGATGGCCAGCACTGATGAATCCTGTAAATTGACACACACAGTTACAGAATGCATTCAACCAACCTTTGGTTCTGGAGTTACAGGAGTACAGTAATTCATGAAGTTATCTCTGTGTACCGGTCTAAGATCAGTTTTGTATTTAGACCATCATCTTTAAGGCTATGATTGGGGGAGGGTAAACTGATCCTAGATCTGTGTATCTGAAGCATGGTAGCTGTGATTGTGAGTGTGTGTGTTTACCTTCTGGACTCTGGGCTGCAGACGACAGGGGCATGCTGGAAGCTGGTTGAGGGCGGACGTGATGTCAGGCGTTTCCACAGCAGCCAGCGAGCTGCAGAGAGCCTTCACTGATTGGACGAGCCGTTCCACGTGCAACACAAGCTCCACCTACAGAGGGCGGGAGGGAGAGAACATAGAGAATTCAACCTTACACATCAATTTTAAGAATAAAAAAAAACAAAAATGTTTGTGTTCCTTCTTGTGTGTTTTTATGTGCGTGTATGTACAAGGTTACCTCTGATAGAAGGAAGGACTCAGCCTCGTTGTGAAAGGTGTCCAGGAGCAGAGTCAAAGCCTCCCTGTTCAAACAAGGAAATATCAACAACAATGTTAAGGATATCAAAGTCCCAAAGGCCTTCTATTGCTTTTTAAAGACGTTTTCACATATTCCAAGAAGACTTGACTAATCCGTCCAAGTTGGTAGCCAAATCACATTCATTTTACTTCCAAATCATCCAATCAGATTAGGAATCACCTTGATAAAGGTTGCATCTTTAATGTAATCAGTGGCGTGACAGCTCTAGGCCCCTCCCCTCACCTAGTAACTGTCTGTTTGATTGGTCGCTCCTGCAGCAGGATGCTGTGGTTCATCGTAGAGGCCGTCTCATCATCCTCCTCCTGTCAATCACAACACAACAACATAATCAAACAGGTGTGTGTGTGTGTGTCTGTGCTACTGCATGTGTGTGTGGTGTAGTGTGTGTGTGTGTGTGCGTGTGTGTGTGTTTTCACCGTGCGGCCCAGTTCTGTGTTGACAGAGCCTCTCTTGCTAAGGAAGAGACGAATGTCCCAGTCAAACTTCACACACAGCTGGATATGCTCCAACCCTGTCAACGTCTGGGAACTGACAGACAGACAGAGACAGAGAGATATTTTATAGTAAAGTTTCCCCCCCCAAAAAAGCATTGAAAAAACAAAAGACATTATTCATAAAAATATAAACATTTGTAGGACAAGTATGCC
Source organism: Hucho hucho (assembly GCA_003317085.1). NCBI lineage: Eukaryota > Metazoa > Chordata > Actinopteri > Salmoniformes > Salmonidae > Hucho > Hucho hucho. The sequence goes on from QNTS01003907.1 coordinate 47,591, forward strand.
ATTCAAGTGGAGAAGCCACGTCCCTACACAATGCTGTGATGCAGCTGTACTTAGTGAATACACACACAGGGGAAAACCCACTAGAATATGGGCCTGAGGCTTCATTGTGAGGTGATTGTTTAGCTCCATAAATAAGAGCGTGAGAGGGGAGCTAAAACCCTACTACTGTCCAGCCCTGTGATTGACAGCTGGGTAAAAAGCAATGACCTCAGCACACAGAGCAAGTCCCGCCAGCTTATCAGGGGAAAACACACTTTCCGCTGCAGGCCTGAAGAAAAAAAAAAAAACAAACAAACAAACAAACAAACAAACAAACAAACAAACAAACACACACACACACACACACACACACAGCTGCTCTGGGCCTGAAAAACAAGCAAATGGAAAGACTGACACACACACTCTTGCATGTTTATGTGCAGCTGCTCTGAGACAGAAATTAAACACACAGGTGCACAGAGCCAGACAAAATGCACACACACACATATGTTCAGCTGCACTGGACCGGAATGAAGCTTGCTGTAAAATACATTTCAAGCCTGTCTGGTTGATTCCTCTGAAATAAGACTTCAAGGATGAGTGGGAGGGAGGGTGTGTGCGTGTCAGGGGTGTGTGTATGGTGGCGGGGGGAAAGGTCATTTTTAGGGGAAACCCACTGTGGCTAAGCTGGCCCACAGACATACAGTTTCTGTCCCTGAGTGTGTGAGTATGTGTGGAAAAAGGGTCTAGAAGAGTGTGTTTTAGGGGTGGTTTAGGTCAGCCCACAGACATCAGCAGAGCTTGTTAAAAACTACCACATTTGAGTCCTTCAGTTAAATGTGTGTGTATATTTGGACCACAAACCACACACAGACACTCCAGCTCTTTCCCTCCCACAGTCTACCCCCAACTCACTGCCCTGTCATTCATGATAAAGCCTAAACACACACATTCCTATAGCCTGGGCCTCTAACATTCAAACACACAGAAACATAAGGTTGAGACATGCATGCACACACACACACACACACACACACACACACACACACACACACACACACACACACACACACACACACACACACACACACACACACACACACACACACACAAACACAGGGCTGAGACTATGAGTGTATAGCCACGGTCTAGGAGTGTATAGCCAAAGTCTAGATGGTTGTCTTTACTTCTGTAGGAACTCGGCCTGACCGCAGACTTTGAGGAGGTAGTGGTCGACATCGATGTGGTCGAGGTCTTCATTAGCATAACACAACGTCTGGTAGATCAACAGGTCTACCGTAGACGACCCTGAGAGAGAGAGAGAGAGAGAGAGAGAGAGAGAGAGAGAGAGAGAGAGAATGATGAGGCAATAGAGTGACTGTTTATTTGGCCAGTTTGATCTCTCTGAGTGAGAAAAAACATACTCTCTGCCCCCATCATGAGTCCTGACCTGACGGTACCTACAGCACATAGTCTTACACACTAATGGAGAAAGGGTGAGGTGGAGAGAAACCGAGAGAGAAACAACCCTTAAATCTCTCTCTCCCACTCTCCCTCCCTCCCTCCCTCCCTCCCTCCCTCCCTCCCTCCCTCCCAGACAGATGAATGAATGAGAGTCAGTCATGTTTAATTGAGAGGAAAGTTGGTTGGCTGTGATGCGGTCAGCGTAATTACATTAAGGGAACTCCAACAACAGGCTTATCCCTGATCCCTGATCCTGGAGAACCACACTGGTCTGGACCGGACTAAGTCAGCAAACATTACATTCACTCAGGGTGTGAGAATAGGGGTGAGATATCTGTGCTGTTGAACCTGTGGTGTCTGCATTGTGTGTGTGTCTTACCGTCGCAGGTGAAGGTGAGTGGTTCTCTAAAGTGGTCGCTGATGACTGTAACCTTGACGCTGACCCCTAACCCCTGTTGCAGCTCTTCAGGCCCAACTGAGGGTGACCACACAAACCCTGTGTTCTTAGACTGGTCACCGCACGGATACGCTGACCGCAACCTGAACACAACACAACACACAGTCATGATTATTAACAGGTGATAAATAGCCTGACAACACACAGTCATGATTATTAACAGGTAAAAAATAGCCTGACAACACACAGTCATGGTGATAATTGCATATAGTCAGCCTGACCACAACACAACCACAACAAAACCACGACACAGAAATGTTTCTAAACAGCCTGACTGAGGGTGAGAGGGTAACATTTGGGCCCAATCCCAAATCAACCCCTAAACAATACGCCCTATGTGGAGTTCTGAGAGGATTTGACAGGTGTAAGCAATATGGCAATAGCTCCATCTTGCCTTCTAATACTGTGGGTGGAAGTTTCACCATGTGGCTTCTCTCAATCAAATCCTCCACAAGTACATAGGGCGTAAGGTTCGATTTGGGATTGGGCCATACACTTACACATCGAGCATGTGGCAGAAGGCGGCCACCTCCTCGTCTCTCTCCTCTGACACTTGGAAGAGCTCATAGCCAAAACCATTGAGCCTGGGGCCCAGGGTCACCTGTCAATCCCACACAGAGACATAGGAACGATCAGAGTCACACAACTGAGCGCAATGGAACATTCAGAGTCACAGAACTCAAAGTAACGGAAAACAGCTGGGCTGGACTTGACTGGATTGAAGTAAACTGGGGATAAAACAAAAAACTAGACATTTCAAGGCTTCTTTATTTGTTTCTAGGTTTTCCTATGGAAACATGGAATGAGGGTATGAGGTAACAACGTTAGATGGGGATTAATGCTTTGTCATGCGAAGTCACGTAATGAAGCTGTCGTGAACCTGTCGTAACCCTGTCATAAGCCTGTCACAGGGTGAGTAGTTACCGGGTCGGCCGACACTCTGTGCTGGTTCTTGTTGCTCTTCTGGATAGGTACGTAGGTGCGGGGGGGAACCTGAGGGGGGAGGGTCTTACTCCGAGCCAACAGCTTCCCTGATTGGTCCCCATTGGCCCGCCTACCCCTTGCCGATGGCAAATCCCCATTGAGCTTGGAGAGAGCGTCGTTGAGGCTCTCGTAGTTTAGCGTCTCCCCTGACGACAGTTTGGGCTGGTCCACCTCGGGGGTGAACAGGTTGACATCCCGGGGAGTCGTAGTGGGTCGGGGGGGCAGGAAGGGCTCAGAGGAGGAGAGTAGAGGGGTCCTGGGGGGTACAGCAGGAGGAGGTTCATCAGGAGGAGGGGGGAAGCCTTTAGGCAGAGTCAGAGAAGAACCATAGCTAGACACAGACTCCCCATAGCTGGAACTCAAGTAGTCCCCCTTCCCTGGACTCTCCAGGATATAGAGGGGCTCCTTGCTGTGGCTTCCCCGAGGAGGGGTGGCCCTGGCTGGGGAGGGCTGTGGCGAGTGGGACCCCCCAGGCTGGAGGTGGTGGAGGGTGAGTTCCGAGCCAGATAGTCCTCTTAGCAAACTCCTTCCAGGAGGACTAAGGCTGGGGCGGGGTGGGAGGGGGCGATCGACCTGCCTCTGGCCCTCCCAGGGGGGTAGCGTAGGTACCTTCCCACCACCCTGGCTGCTGGTCCCCTGGCTATCCCCCCCCTTGTCCTGTTTGAGTCTGGACAGGGCATCATACTCCATCTGTAGGGCTTCAGCCAGTACCAGCTCTCTCTGGCTCAAGCCCAGGGAGTCCAGTCCCCAGGGACCCTCGCTATCCTTCTGAGTTTGTGCTGCCGACATGCTCCTACAGGGGACGCCACCACTGACAGGAGAGGAAGACACCGGTGCTAGGGCTTCCAGAGAAGAGACATTGGGCTCAGAATACACACTGTGGAGAGAGAGAGAGAGAATTTATCAGAAAAAAGTCAATAAAATAGCAATTAAAGTCAAAGGGAGAATGAGGAATGTGTTTCTCTTCTGCCAAAGACACCAAATGCTCTCAGTTCAATGTGTATTCCACAGCTATTACCCACCCCCTTTAATTTAATCTTCAATTTTCTCTGTAACATTTGATTTAAAGATGCACTATGCAGAAATCGCTCCACCATTTCCTGGTTGCTAAAATTCTAAACAGTTTGCCTAATTTCAGTTTATGTGACAAAAGAAGCAAGTACAGTGTAGAGCATCATTGTACAATCTAAACCACTGAAATATATTTCCATAAGTAAAAATATTGTATTTTCAGCTGTTTGAAGCTGATGTCTAAAACCGAAAGTGAAAAACGCAAAAACAAAACTTAAGCATGAGACGCATAGAAATAGTGAACATAGAACAGATCTACCGCTTCATAGACGTGCTTTCAATGAGAATGACAGACCTATAACAGATTTCAGATTTCTATGTGAATTTGGTCATGGCAGCCAAAGAGTTACAGCTTTAAAGGGCTGCAGGAACTGTTTATAAACCATAACGAAACGTATTATACAGGACAAGTCTTATGTAAAGAAGTCTTATGTAAAGAAGATTAATATATTTTTCCTCGAACAGACGTGTCTGGTTCAGACAGGCAACTGCAGCTCAGTAGAATCACAGCCACATACACACACTGGCCATGGCACACAAAAAACATAACAGAGGAAAACATGGTTGAGGGAGAGAGGCTGGGTCAGCATTATTTCTCAATTCAAAGGGCTTTATTGGCATGGGAAACATATGTAAAAAAATATATATTTGACCTTTATTTAACCAGGTAGGCTAGTTGAGAACAAGTTCTCATTTACAACTGCGACCTGGCCAAGATAAAGCACAGCAGTGCGACACAAACAACAACACAGAGTTACACATGGAATAAACAAGCGTACAGTCAATAACACAATAGAAAAAAAAAGAGTCTATATACAGTGTGTGCAAATGGCGTGGGGAGGTAGGCAATAAATAGGCTATAGTAGCAAGGTAAATTACAATTTAGCAGATGATGTGCAAGTAGAGATACTGGTAAAAGTAAATAAAAAAACAGTATGGGGATGAGGTAGTTAGATTGGGTGGGCTATTTACAGATTGGGTGGGCTATTTACAGATGGGCTATGTACAGCTGCAGCGATCGGTTAGCTGCTCAGATAACTGGTGATGCTTAAAGTTAGTGAGGGAGATATAAGTCTCCAGCTTCAGCAATTTTTGCAATTCGTTCAAGTCACTGGCAGCAGAAAACTGGAAGGAAAGGCGGCCAAAGGAGGTGTTGGCTTTGGGGATGACCAGTGAGATGTACCTGCTGGAGCGCGTGCTATGGGTGGGTGTTGTTATCGTGACTAGTGAGCTGAGAGAAGGCGGAGCTTTACCTAGCATAGACTTTTAGATGACCTGGAGCCAGTGGGTCTGGCGACGGATATGTAGCGAGGGCCAGCCGACTAGAGCATACAGGTCGCAGTGGTGGGTGGTATAAGGGGCATTGGTAACGAAACGGATGGCACTGTGATAGCAAACTGGATGCAGTCTGAGTAGAGTATTGGAAGCTATTTTGTAGATGACGTCGCCGAAGTCGAGGATCGGTAGGATAGTCAGTTTTACTAGGGTAAGTTTGGCGGCATGAGTGAAGGAGGCTTTGTTGCGAAATAGAAAGCCAATTCTAGATTTGATTTTGGATTGGAGATGTTTAATAGGAGTCTGGAAGGAGAGTTTACAGTCTAGCCAGACACCTAGGCATTTGTAGTTGCCCACATATTCTAGGTCAGAGCCATCCATGGTAGTGATGCTAGTCGGCGGGCGGGTGTGGGCAACGAACGGTTGAAAAGCATGCATTTGGTTTTACTAGCGTTTAGTAGCAGTTGGAGGACACAGAAGGAGTACTGTATGGCATTGAAGCTTGTTTGGAGGTTAGTTAGCACAGTGTCCAAAGAAGGGCCAGAAGTATACAGAATGGTGTCGTCCGCGTAGAGGTGGATCAGGGAATCACCCGCAGCAAGTGTGACATCATTGACGTATACAGAGAAAAGAGTTGGCCCGAGAATTGAACCCTGTGGTACCCCCATAGAGACTGCCAGAGGTCTGGACAGCAGGCCCTCTGATTTGACACACTGAACTATATCAACAAAGTAGTTGGTGAACCAGGCGAGGCAGTCATTTGAGAAACCAAGGCTATTGAGTCTGCCGATAAGAATACGGTGATTGACAGAGTCGAAAGCCTTGGCCAGGTCGATGAAGATGGCTGCACAGTACTGTCTTTTATCGATGGCGTTTATGATATCGTTTAGTACCTTGAGCGTGGCTGAGGTGCACCCGTGACCAGCTCGGAAACCGGATTGCACAGCGGAGAAGGTACGATGGGATTCTAAAATGGTCAGTGATCTGTTTATTAACTTGGCTTTCGAAGACTTGAGAGGCAGGGCAGGATGGAAGTAAGTCTAAAGCAGTTAGGGTCTAGAGTGTCACCCCCTTTGAAGAGGGGGATGACCGCGGCAGCTTTCCAGTCTTTAGGGATCTCGGACGATACGAAAGAGGTTGAACAGACTGGTAAGAGGGGTTGCAACAATGGCGGCGGATAGTTTTAGAAAGAGAGGGTCCAGATTGTCAAGCCCAGCTGATTTGTACGGGTCCAGGTTTTGCAGCTCTTTCAGAACATCTGCCACCCTGATTTGGATGGAGAAGCTGGGGAGGTTCGGGCAAGTAGCTGCGGGGGAGGGGCGGAGCTGTTGGCCAGGGTTGGAGTAGCCAGGAGGAAAGCATGGCCAGCCGTAGAGAAATGCTTATTGCCAAAGCAAGTGAAATAGATAATGTATTATTGTTCATTTCACCTTAGTTAATTAACAGTAAACATTACACTGACAAATGTGCCAAAGGAATCGAGACATTTCAAAATGTCATATTATTGCTATGTACAGTTTTATAACAATGTGCAAAAAGGGAAAATAAATAAACAAATATGGGTTTGTTCTTCACCGGTTGCCCTTTTCTTGTGGCAACAGGTCACAAATCTTGCTGCTGCGATGGCACACGGTGGTGTTTCACACAATAGACATGGGTGTTTATCAAAATGTGATTTGCTTTCAAATTCTTTGTGGGTCTGTGTAATCTGAGGGAAATATGGGTCTCTAATATGGTCATACATTTGGCAGGAGGTTAGGAAGTGCAGCTCAGTTTCCATCTTGTTTTGTGGGCAGTGTGCACATAGCCTGTCTTCTCTTGAGAGCCAGGTCTGCCTACAGTGGACTTTCTCAATAGCAAGGCTATGCTCACTGAGTCTGTACATAGTCAAAGATTTCCTTAATTTTGGGTGAGTCACAATGGTCAGGTATTCTGCCACTCTCTGTTTAGGACCAAATAGCATTTTAGTTTCCTGTTTTTTTGTGAATTCTTTCCAATGTGTCAAGTCATATTTTTTTGGTCGGAGTCTAATTCTGCTGTTGTCTAATTCTGCTGTTGTCAACTCTCTGTAGGTGATGGCTTTGTTATGGAAGGTTTGGGAATCGCTTCCTTTTAGTGGTTGTAGAATTAACGGCTGTTTTCTGGATTTTTATAATTAGCGGGTACCGGCCAAATTCTGCTCCGTATGCATTATTTGGTGTTTTACGTTGTACACTGAGGATATTTTTGCAGAATTCTGCATGCATTGGTGTTTGTCCCATTTTGTGATTTCTTGGTTGGTGAGCGGACCCCATACCTCACAACCATAAAGGACAATGGGCTCTATAACTGATTCAAGTATTTTTTGCCAGATCCTTATTTGCATATCGAATTATAATGGCGTAGACGACCTTTCTTGAACTGTCTCGCAGATCGTTCACAGCTTTGTGGAAGTTCATCTGTAGTGATGATGCCATATAAGTTTGTGTGCTCTAGGGCAATGGTGTCTATATGGAATTTGTATTTGTGGTCCTGGCAACTGGACCTTTTTCGTAACACCATTATTTTTGTCTTACTGAGAGTTACTATCAGGGCCCAGGTCTGACAGAATCTGTGCAGAAGATCTAGGTACTGCTGTAGGCCCTCCTTGGTTGGGGCCAGAAGCACAAGATCATCAGTAAATAGTAGACATTTGACTTCAAATTCTAGTAGGGTGAGGCCGGGTGCTGCAGACTGTTCTAGTGCCCTCGCAAATTTGTTGATATATGTGTTGAAGAAGGTGGGGCTCAAGCTGCATCCCTGTCTCACCCCACGGCCCTGTGGAAAGAAATGTGTTTTTTGCCCATTTTAACAGCACACTTATTGTTTGTGTACACGGATTTTGTAATGTTGTATGTTTTTCCCCCAACACCGCTTTCCATCAACTTGTATAGCAGACACTCATGCCAAATTGAGTCAAAGGCTTTTTTTTTTTAAATCAACACTTTGTTTTGGTTTGATTGTTTGTTTGTTTGTTTGTTTGTCTGTCTGTCTGTCAGTTAGGGTGTGCAGGGTGAATACGTAGTCTGTCGTACAATAATTTGGTAAAAAGCCAATTTGACATTTGCTCAGTACATTGTTTTCACTGAGGAAATGTACAAGTCTGCTGTTAATGATAATGCAGAGGATTTTCAGTCATTGCAGTCATTGGGGTCAAATCTGTCTCCACGTTTGTGGATTGGGGTGATCAGTCCTTGGTTCCAAATATTGGGGAAGATGCCAGAGCTGATGATGATATTGAAAAGTTCAAAGTATACCCAATTGGAATTTGTGGTGTGTATATTTTTACAATTTAAATTTAGGATACCATCAACACCAGAAGGGTTTGTATTTTGTCCTGTAGTTCATTCAATGTAATTGGAGAGTCCAGTGGGTTATGGTAGTCTTTAATAGTTGATTCTATGATTTGTATTTGATCATGCACTTGTTTTTGCTGTTTGGCCTTTGTTATAGAGCCAAAAAGATTGGAGAAGTGGTTTATCCATATATCTCCATTTTGGAAAGATAAGTCTTTGTGTTGTTGTTTGATTAGTACGTTACAATTTTCCCAGAAGTGGTTAGAGTCTATGGATTCTTCAGTTACATTGCGCTGATTTCTGACGTGCAGTTCCTTATTTTTCCGTACTGTATTTCTGTATTGTTTTACTGATTCACCATAGTGAAGGCATAGGCTCAGGTTCTGGGTCTCTATGTTTTTGGTTGGATAGGTTTCTCAATTTCTTTCTTAGGTTTTTGCATTCATCAAACCATGTCATTGTTAATTTTCTTAGGTTGTTTGCGTGACATTTTTTATTTGATAGAGAAGCTGAGAGGTCAAATATACTGTTTAGGTTTTCTACTGACAAGTTTACACCTTCACTATTACAGTGAAACGTTTTGTGCCGGAATATGTCTAGAAGGGATTGCATTTGTTGTTCCTTAAATGTTTTTTGGTAGGTTTCTACACTACTTTCCTTCCATCTATAGCATTTCTTAATATTATGTAGTTCCATTAGCTTTAATGACTCATGATTGAGTATTGTTCTGTTCAAGTAGACTGTGATTTTGCTGTGGTCTAAGAGGGGTGTAAGTGGGCTGAGTGAACGCTCTGAGAGACTCTGGGTTGAGGTCAGTGAAAGTACAGTACTAGTGGCGAGGGATGAGCTGTAGGTGTACATACCGTAAGAAGCTTGCCATTGACAATGTACAGACCCAGCGTGCGACAGAACTGCAGGAGCTGTGACTTGTTTTTGTCGGTTGTTTTGTCATAGTTGTGTCTAGGGGGGGGCATATTTGGGAGGGAATGCTGTCACCTCCAGGTAGGTGTCTGTCCCTCTGTTTGCTAAGAGTGTCAGGTTCTTATCCAGTTCTGGCTTTTGTATTTGTATATATTATGGATCCCCATTAGCTGCTGCCAAAGCAGCAGCTACTCTTCCTGGGGTCCAGCTAAATTAAGGCAGTTTATACAATTTTAAAAACATTACAATACATTCACAACACACTGTGTGCCCTCAGGCCCCTACTCCACCACTACCACATATCTACATTACTAAATCAATGTGTATGAATAGTGCGTATGTTATCGTATGTGTGTGTGAGAGTGTGTGTGTATGCGTGCGTCTATGCCAATGTTTGTGTTGCTTCACAGTCCCTGCTGTTCCATAAGGTGTTTTTTTGTATCTGTTTTTTAAATCTAATTTTACTGCTTGCGTCAGTTACTTGATGTGGAATAGAGTTCCATGTAGTCATGGCTCAGTAGCACTGTGTGCCTCCCATAGTCTGTTCTGGACTTTGGGACTGTGAAGAGACCTCTTGTGGCATGTCTTGTGGGGTATGCATGGGTGTTCGAGCCTTGTGCCTGTAGTTTAGACAGACAGCTCAGTGCATTCAACATGTCAATACCTCTCATAAATAAGTGATGAAGTCAATCTCTCCTCCACTTTGTGCCAGGAGAGATTGACATGCATATTATTAATATTAGCTCTATGTGTATATCCAAGGGCCAGCCGTGCCGCCATGTTCTGAGCCAATTGCAATTTTCCTAAGTCCTTTTTTGTGGCACCTGACCACACGACTGAACAGTAGTCAAAGTGCGACAAAACTAGGGCCTGTAGGACCTGCCTTGTTGATAGTGTTGTTAAGAAGGCAGAGCATCGCTTTATTATAGACTTCTCCCCACTGCATCAATATGTTTTGACCATGACAGTTTACTATCTAGGGTTACTCCAAGTAGTTTAGTCTTCTCAACTTGCTCAATTTCCACATTATTTATTACAATAATTTGTTGAATTTTAGGTTTCAGTGAGTGTTTTGATCCAAATACAATGCTTTTAGTTTTAGAAATATTTAGGGCTAACTTATTCCTTGCTACCAACTCTGAAACTAACTGCAGCTCTTTGTTGAATGTTACCGTAATTTCAGTCGTTGTAGTAGCTGAAGTGTATAGTATTGAGCCATCCACATACATAGAAACTCAGGCTTTACTCAGTCAGTGGCATGTCATTAGTAAAGATTTAAAAAAGCAAGGGGCCTAAACAGCTACCCTGGGGAATTCCTGATTCTAACTAGATTATATTTGATAGACTTCCATTAAAAGAACACCCTCTGTAACTCTTTATCCAGTAGAGCAGGGGGTGTAAAGCCATAACACATATGTTTTTCCAGCAGTAGACTATGATCAATAATGTCAAAAGCTGCACTGAAGTCTAACAAGACATCCCCCACAATCATTTTATCATCAATTTCTTTCAGCCAATCATCAGTCATTTGTGTAAGTGCTGTGCTTGTTAAGTGTCCTTCCCTATAAGCATGCTGAAATTCTGTGGCATGTAAGTCGCCACAGACTGGCACATGTCCCTGCGCCTCGAAATGGTTGATCTCCCCCTCTAGGATGGAGAAGCTGTCATTGTTAAAGTATGGGGATTCTATTGGGGGGGATATAGGTAGCCCACAAGGACATTTTTCTCTGTTGAGATAATTCCCTAATGAATTTCTAGCCAGTTGTAAAGTGTTGCTGTTTTGGCTAATTTAATAGAGTTGGTTAGGTCTGCTCTATGCCAAATTAGCATACAGAGTCTCTTCCCTGTTTTACATCTGGCAGTTCGGTGAATGGGACTACCAGCTCTCTGTAACCTAGAGGGCAACCAGTAGGTCCGTCTCCTCTATATCATGTTTCTTATAGGATGACAATGTCTGTATTTCAAATGTATTCCTGCTCTTTAGGCCAAAGGCAGATGACCTAAGACCTTGTATATCACAGGTTGTCTCCCTCTGTCATGTGACTGCTCTCTTCCCTACATCCCGCTCTATTCTCTCTCTGCGTGAGAGGCCAGAGTTGTGTATGGGAAAGCCTTCATGGTCCTGAATCAGACAAGCTAACACTCAAATGTAAGGAACTTGTCTGTCAGCCCTGCAAAAAAGACCAATATTGGTTTAAGAAAATTGTGATTAATAAAAATATATACCAGTTTCATTTAAGGACCAAAACTTTGACAGCTGTGCCAATAAGATTGCAAAATAGTTGGGAAGAGATGTGATTCCATGGCACATGGTTTATGAACTAATACGCAAAACAAAGCTGGATTCAAAACTTCAACATTTTCAATTTAAATTACACAACATTCTTTCAACCAATAGAATGTTATATATAGGGAAGCACGATATATCAGTAAGCATATCGGAATCGGACGATATTAGCTAAAAATGCCAACATCGGCCCGATGCCTAGTTTAACGCCGATGTGCAAAACCGATGTAAAAGCTGAAGTGCATACCTATATAACGTAGGTACATGACGTAATGACACCATGTAAAATTTTGCGCTACACATGCAACACAACATTCCACCAAGCGCTATGATGAAACTGCCTCTCATGATGACCGCCATAGGAAAGGAAGACCCAGAGTTACCTCTGCTGCAGAGGATAAGTTCATTAACATTACCAGCCTCAGAAATTGCAGCCCAAATAAATGCTTCATAGAGAGTTGAAGTAACAGACACATCAACATCAATTTTTCAGAGGAGACTGCGTGAATCAGGCCTTCATAGTCGAATTGCCGCAAAGAAACCACTACTAAAGGACACCAATTGAGATGGTTTGGGATGAGTTGGACCGCAGAGTGATGGAAAAACAGCCAACAAGCCCTCAGCATGTGGGAACTCCTTCAAGACTGTTGGAAAAACATTCCAGGTGAAGCGGGTTGAGAGAATGCCAAGAGTGTGCAAAGATGTCATCAAGGCAAAGGGTGGCTACTTTGAAGAATATAAAATATAACGTATTGATTTGTTTAACACTTATTTGGTTACTACATGATTCCATGTGTTATTTCATAGTTGATGTCTTCACTATTATTGTACGATGTAGAAAATAGTAAAAATAAATTAAAACCTTTGACTGGTACTGTATGTATGTATGTATGTATGTATGTATGTATGTACGCGCGCACACACACACACACACACACACACACACACACACACACACACACACACACACACACACACACACACACACACACACACACACACNAAAAAGTATTTGATCCCCTGCTGATTTTGTACGTTTGCCCACTGACAAAGAAATGATCAGTCTATAATTTTAATGGTAGGTTTATTTGAACAGTGAGAGACAGAATAACAACAAAAACATCCAGAAAAACACATGTGAAAAATGTTATAAATAGATGTGCATTTTAATGAGGGAAATAAGTATTTGAACCCCTCTCAATCAGAAAGATTTCTGGCTCCCAGGTGTCTTTTATAGGTAATGAGCTGAGATTAGGAACACACTCTTAAAGGGAGTGCTCCTAATCTCAGCTTGTTACCTGTATAAAAGACACCTGTCCACAGAAGCAATCAATCAATCAGATTCCAAACTCTCCACCATGGCCAAGACCAAAGAGCTCTCCAAGGATGTCAGGGACAAGATTGTAGACCTACACAAGGCTGGAATGGGCTACAAGACCATCGCCAAGCAGCTTGGTGAGAAGGTGAGAACAGTTGGTGTGATTATTCGCAAATGGAAGAAACACAAAAGAAGGGTCAATCTCCCTCGGCCTGGGGCTCCATGCAAAATCTCACCTCGTGGAGTTGCAATGATCATGAGAACGGTGAGGAATCAGACCACTATACGGGAGGATCTTGTCAATGATCTCAAGGCAGCTGGGACCATAGTCACCAAGAAAACAATTGGTAACACACTACGCCGTGAAGGACTGAAATCCTGCAGCACCCGCAAGGTCCCCTGCTCAACAAAGGACATATACATGCCCATCTGAAGTTTGCCAATGAACATCTGAATGATTCAGAGGACAACTGGGTGAAAGTGTTGTGGTCAGATGACACCAAAATGGAGCTCTTTGGCATCAACTCAACTCGCCGTGTTTGGAGGATGAGGAATGCTGCCTATGACCCCAAGAACACCATCCCCACCGTCAAACATGGAGGTGGTGTTTTTCTGCTAAGGGGACAGGACAACTTCACCGCATCAAAAGGACGATGGACGGGGCCATGTACCATCAAATCTTGGGTGAGAACCTCATTCCCTTAGCCAGGGCATTGAAAATGGGTCGTGGATGGGTATTCCAGCATGACAATGACCCAAAACACACGGCCAAGGCAACAAAGAAGCACATTAAGGTCCTGGAGTGGCCTAGCCAGTCTCCAGACCTTAATCCCATAGAAAATCTGTGGAGGGAGCTGAAGGTTCGAGTTGCCAAACGTCAGCCTCGAAACCTTAATGACTTGGAGAAGATCTGCAAAGAGGAGTGGGACAAAAAAACTCCTGAGATGTGTGCAAACCTGGTGGCCAACTACAAGAAACGTCTGACCTCTGTGATTGCCAACAAGGGTTTTGCCACCAAGTACTAAGTCATGTTTTGCAGAGGGGTCAAATACTTATTTCCCTCATTAAAATGCAAATCAATTTATAACATTTTTCACATGTGTTTTTCTGGATTTTTTTGTTGTTATTCTGTCTCTCACTGTTCAAATAAACCTACCATTAAAATTATAGACTGATCATTTCTTTGTCAGTGGGCAAACGTACAAAATCAGCAGGGGATCAAATACTTTTTTCCCTCACTGTATANTAATCCCATAGAAAATCTGTGGAGGGAGCTGAAGGTTCGAGTTGCCAAACGTCAGCCTCGAAACCTTAATGACTTGGAGAAGATCTGCAAAGAGGAGTGGGACAAAATCCCTCCTGAGATGTGTGCAAACCTGGTGGCCAACTACAAGAAACGTCTGACCTCTGTGATTGCCAACAAGGGTTTTGCCACCAAGTACTAAGTCATGTTTTGCAGAGGGGTCAAATACTTATTTCCCTCATTAAAATGCAAATCAATTTATAACATTTTTCACATGTGTTTTTCTGGATTTTTTTGTTGTTATTCTGTCTCTCACTGTTAAAAAAAAACCTACCATTAAAATTATAGACTGATCATTTCTTTGTCAGTGGGCAAACGTACAAAATCAGCAGGGGATCAAATACTTTTTTCCCCCTCACTGTACATACATACCAGTTGAAGTCGGAAGTTTACATACACATATACATACACAGTTGAAGTCTACATACACTTAGGTTGGACACATTTAAACTCGTTTTTCAAACACTCCACAAATTTCTTGTTAACAAACTATAGTTTTGGCAAGTCGGTTAGGACATCTACTTTGTGCATGACAAGTAATTTTTCCAAAAATTGTTTACAGAGATTATTTCACTTATAACTCACTGTGTCACAATTCCAGTGGGTCAGAAGTTTACATACACTAATTTGACTGTGCCTGAAAATTCCAGAAAATGATGTCATGGCTTTAGAAGCTTCTGATAAATGATGTCAATTAGCCTGTCAATTGGAGGTGTACCTGTGGATGTATTTCAAGGCCTACCTTCAAACTCAGTGCCTCTTTGCTTGACATCATGGGAAATCAAAAGAAATTTAGCCAAGACCTCAGAAAAAAATGGTAGACCTCCACAAGTCTGGTCCATCCTTGAGAGCAATTTCCAAACGCCTGAAGGTACCACGTTCATCTGTACAAACAATAGTACGCAAGTATAAACACCACGGGACCACGCAGCTGTCATACCGCTCAGGAAGTAGACGCGTTCTGTTTCCTAGAGATGAACGTACTTTGGTGCGAAAAGTGCAAATCAATCCCAGAACAACAGCAAAGGACCTTGTGAAGATGCTGGAGGAAACAGGTAAAAAAGTATCTATAGCCACAGTAAAACAAGTCCTATATCGACATAACCTGAAAGGCCGCTCAGCAAGGAAGAAGCCACTGCTCCAAAACCGCCATAGAAAAGCCAGACTACGGTTTGCAACTGCACATGGGGACAATGCATTTGGCAGTTCTATTATTAACTGATCACAATTTTGATGGTGGTGGTTTAAAAAGATTCTCCTGTACTTGTGTATACTTTTTAGCCAGTAGTTTTGGGGGAATGGAAATGCTGCGGCCAATTACATTGATGGAAACTACAATTTAACTGCAATATTATAGCTGATCTACCCCTTAAAAATGTTTTATAAAATACAGTGCGGTCTCTGAGACAATACATCTGGTTCCCTCTGCCTCTGTTATGACCTCTCCTGACCCCGGTTACCATGGAGACCAGGCCTGCCACTCCCACCGAGACCCAGAGTGTGACCTCCCGCTCAGAATACCCTCCTCCAGGAAGTTCTCACAGGGTGTGTGTGTGTGTGCGCATGGTGGAATGCCCAAAAAATTGAGGGAAAGCAGACAGTTTTCTATCATCTGTTCAGTTGGAGCCTTGTGGTGCTCCTGACTCTGACCTCCTTTATCCTGGCTGACAGCTTGACACAACTGATGGAAAAACGTGTCTGTCAGGCCTACTGTAGCTCATCTATAGCAGGCAGCTTTTATTTCCTAAGGAATGGGAAAGAGATTATTACATAAACCCTTTCCCAGCCAAACAGTCAAACCAAGGCCCAGGGAGAGAATATGCTGACTCAACTCAGAGTTTAACCCTTATGGGACATTTGACAAGCAGATAATGAACAATACAGTGTGTTTCCTCCCACCTGTTTCAACAAAGTGTGTGTGTGAGTGAAAGAGAGAGAGAGAGTGAAAAGGGAAAGTTAAGAGGAAAGTGAGAGGTATGGGAGAAAAAATTATAATCTGATCACATCAATCAGCACCTTTGGCACACAGCTTCCATTTCAACACCCTGTTCCATTCTAAGCTTCTGGGTTATGGTGAGATGAGATGTCAGGAATACATTAGAGAGACGGAACATTAATGAACAAGACTGCCGAGGCGCGAGACTGTGTGTGTGTCTCCTCTAATAAATTAGCCAGCCAAGACCCAGACACGTTTATAAACACAGGCTCAGCTCCAGACGGCAACAGAATATTATTATTTTACCTTTATTTAACTAGGCAACAAATTCTTATTTACAATGACAGCCTACCAGATGAAGAGTCACACACACACACACACACACACACACACACACACACACACACACACACACACACACTAGGAAAAATACAGATGTATTGGCTCTCTCTGTAACCAGGCAACACTAGCCATACATTGACTGTTCTTCAATCTTCTTGAGTGTCAGCCATTTGGTTGCTACGGTGAGGAAGCTCCAGTGCAGGAGGGATGGCAGGGCCTGGCCTGTAGCCCGGGGGGAGCAATCCAGTGGGGCCAAGGAGAGGGAAGAGGTGGAGATGGAGGAGGGGCCACATTGTTGGAGAGGGATGAAGTGGGGGTGGTTAGGGGATGTGGGGACCAAGGCCAGATCCAACCCCCTGGAATCTGTCCCCCAGAGGGATATAATCCCATTCAATTAGAGGTGGGGTTCACCGATTGAAAGAACAAAGGATAGGGAGGGGCTGTATGTGTGTGTCACGTGAGGAGGGTCAGACTCAGATTTGTTCACACAGCTCGGCAGTCCAGAGACAAAGGGGCCGCTGTCATCGCCACACCCATCCCCCTCCCCCACCAACCCACACACACACTAAGCTGCTGAAGTATGTTGCAGCACCCCTTTCTGATACAGCCAGCTGATGCCAGGGTAATGACACTACAGAGATGTCACACATTCACACGTCCCTCTCTCATCCCCCTTCATCTTCCCTCTACCTCTCCCACAGAATGAATGTCATGACATCCCACTCACTCTTTTCTGTATGCATACACACAAACGTTAACATAGACAAAACCCACACAGATGGAAACACACACACACACACACACACACACACACACACACACACACACACACACTAGAGACTACAGACATCCTAGTCTTATAAACTGTTTGAGTTTTATATTGTTAACCTGTTCCCTGGTGAGCTCTACTGACCAACTATACACTACCGGTCAAATGTTTTAGAACACCTACTCATTCAAGGGTTTGTCCTTATTTTCACTATTTTCTACATTGTAGAATAATAGTGAAGACATCAAAACTATGAAATAACACATATGGAATCATGTAGCACCCAAAAAAACAAATCAATATAATATTTTATAATTGAGATTCTTAAATAGCCACCCTTTGCCTTGATGAACACTTTGCACACTCTTGGCATTCTCTCAACCAGCTTCATGAGGTAGTCACCTGGAATGCATTTCAATTAATAGGTGTGCCTTCTTAAAAGTACATTTGTGGAATTTCCTTCCTTCTTAATGCGTTTGAGCCAATAATTTGTGTTGTGACAGGGTAGGGGGATATACAGAAGATAGCCCTATTTGGTAAAAGAACAAGTCCATATTATGGCAAGAACAGCTCAAATAAGCAAAGAGAAACAACAGTCCATCATTACTTTAAGACATGAAGGTCAGTCAATACGGAAAATTTCATGAACTTTGAACGTTTCTTCAAGTGCAGTTGCAAAAACCATCAAGCGCTATGATGAAACTGGCTCTCATGAGGACCGCCACAGGAATGAAAGACCCAGAGTGGAAGGCTGCAGAGGATACGTTCATTAGAGTTACCAGCCTCAGAAATTGCAGCCCAAATAAATTATTCACAGAGTTCAAGTAACAGACATCTCAACATCAACTGTTCAGAGGAGACTTTGTGAATCAGGCCTTCATGGTCAAATTGCTGCAAAGAAACAACTACTAAAGGACACCAATAAGAAGAGACTTGCTTGGGCAAAGAAACACGAGCAATGGACATTAGACAGGTGGAAATTTGTCTTTTGGTCTGGAGTCCAAATTTGAGCTTTTTGGTTCCAACCGCTGTGTCTTTGTGAGATGCGGTATGGGTGATCGGATGATCTCCGCATGTGTATTTCCCACCGTAATTGACCTTTAATTAACATAAACACGTTTAGCATCTCCAGGCCTCCACATATACATGCTGCTGATGCGCGCCTTGGGAACATCTATACTGAACAAAAATATAAACGCAACATGTAAAGTGGTTGTCCCATGTTTCATGAGCTGAAATAAAATACCTGATATGAACAAAACGCTTATTTCTCTCTAATGTTGTGCACAAATTTGTTTACATCCCTGTCCGTGAGCATTTGTCCTTTGCCAAGATAATCCATCCACCTGACAGGTGTAGCATATCAAGAATCTGATAAAACAGCATGATCATTACACAGGTGCACCTTGTGCTGGGGACAATAAAAGGCAACACTAAAGTGTGCAGTTGTCACACAATACAATGCCACAGATGACTCAAGTTGAGGGAGTGTGCAATTGCTGCAATAATGATCACCTGAGCTGTTGCCATAGAAATGCATGTTAATTTCTCTACCATAAACCACCTCCAATGCCATTTTAGAGAATTTGGCAGTATGTCCAACCAGCCTCACAATCGCAGACCACGTGTAACCATGCCAGCCCAGGACCTCCACATCCGGCTTCTTCACCTGCGGGATCATCGGAGACCAGCCACCCGGACAGCTGATGAATTTATTTCAATTGACTGATTTCCTTATATGAACTGTAACTCAGTAAAATCTTCGAAATTGTTGAATGTTGTGTTAAAGTTTTTGTTCAGTTTATTTTGGTGATTGAGAATTTACAAAGATAATATTATAAAAAATATATAGGTCCATTATCTTTTATACATACTTGATATCGCCCAAGGATTTCAATGAAAAACCTGCCATCTAACATGTTCAATTCTGGGATCAACTGTCCATCTAACCAGTTCCATTCTGGGATCAACTGTCCTATTGTTTTGCTCAGCCTCAGTGCAGAGGAAGGGATGATTATCATTTATATTATAGTTTATAGCTGTACTCTTATGATTATACAGCTGCTGTACTGGAGATCATGACATGACATAAAATGGCATAACAGGGCATGATCCTTGGCAGAGGTCATGTGAGGTAGGGTAACTGCCTCTAAAAAAAATCTGTTCAGAGAATTTTGAAATGATCCACACCTCCCACTTCATAAATAACCCCTTTCCTATTCTCTGTTGGTTCTCTGCAGTGCATACCTATATTAGTAGTAATGGCCCTATATCCACAGTTGATAAAACAACAGCCTGACCACAACCAGACTAACTGGTCTGACAGCTGATCCTAAACCCTACTGGATGTGTCAACAACATTACAGCAATGTTTTGCTAATGTTAGGTCCTAACCTCTTTGCTTAGTGGAAGGGGCTGTAGCCCTCAGTGATCTAAAATCAGTGACAGGGATGTCTGTCAATCACATAGTATACCACATAAGCTTTATACCAGAGGATCTAGCAATGAAGTAACCTGCGCTACACAAAAGAACCATTGGATGTCTTCGTTGGACACTTGGGAAGCCCTCAGCAGAAGTTCTTCGAAAGGTAAGAGATTTATTTTAGCTCTTATATGGGTTTTGTGTGACCTGCGCTGGATATGAATTTATGCTAATGTGGAAAATAGGAGAGGTGCTATCCTCAAACGATCAAATGTTGTGCTTTCGCCGTAAAGCCTTTTTGAAATCTGACAACGCTGTGATATTGCCAAGAATCAGAGCTTTTGATGACTATGCAACACTTGTATATTGATGAATGTTTAATAATTCAACTTTAGAATTTTGAATTTGGCGCGCTACTCCCTAAGTAGTTAACGCGTTCATACATTTTTTATGTAGTTATTAGACATTGATTACAATATCACTCATATTTCATGTCACAACGATTCATCAACACGTATGCTATGATGCTGGTAAAGTTGTCTCACGCCCCTACAGTGCTGGTCATAAAAAACGCTAGCTAGCTCATGGATGCAAACAATGTTCTTCCGCAAAAACATAGCAAAACGACAATGTTTCAGTAGCTATAGTTAGCTAGCTATCTATATAGCTAGGTGTCATCATCTCAAATAACCCTAATTTATAAGACAGTTCATATTTGATTAATGGTGGTCGGACTCATCTATGTGAAGCTAGCCACAATAGTGGACTTTGCAGTTAGCCTTCAAAATAAAGGTATGGCATAATTCTACTATTTGTATTCATTTGCATCACTGTCAATGACATACTTTTATTTTTGAAGGCAAACCATAAATTCCACTATTTGCCTAATCCTTATTGTGGCTAGCTTCACAACACATAACCCGGTCCAGTCGAGCCTCAATAGCCAGATGAAGCTAGCTGGCTGCTTATAACATTAGCTTTGGGCAACATGGTTAACTAGCTGGCTAGCAATTTATTTATTTTCATGAACTGAAGTTAAATTTCAATAGGCAAACAACAAGTGGCAACCTAGTTAATACTTACAAGGATTCCTAAATCATTGCTAAGAATAATGAAAATGACTGCAGTTTCTCTTGTTCATTGTTTTCAGGCTGGTTGTATTGGTGCTAGCTAGGTACCAAGCTAAAGCTAGCTACCCCAGAAGTTGTGGTCAAACAAATGATGCTTTATTACCAACGCGGTATTGTAAACACATCGTTCATGGCTGGTGTTTGCAGACTTTTTTGTACAGATTTTTTGACACGCAAAGACCCAAATGGCGTTCCATAGTTTGTATGTCGTAAAGCTAATAGCAGTGACACTATTACTGTGTAACTCCGGTAGGGCAACTTCGGAAAAATAGCGCACTTGGTAGTGTTTACTGGTGCTCGACCAGTCGGCGAAAGCCAACATCACCCACGACAGAGAACGGTTGATTATCAAGGGCGATTAATTCTATTATCTTCGAGTTGTCTTTCTGAAATGTTGTTACTCTTACAAAGGACTGCTTGACTGCACAATCCACACAACAGACATCGTGGGCTAGTTTAGTAATGATGTGTTGCACGTATAGCACAACATTTTACGTGGTATCATTACGTCATGTACCTTCGTTATATAGGTATAAACATCAGCTTTGACATCGGTTTTGGACATCTGGCGTTAAACTAGACATCGATATGTCTAGTTTAACATTTCCGATATGTTCACCGATATATCGTGCATCCCTACACTTAGGCTCTCATTTTGTTTGATGTTTTGAAAACCAAAGCTAAGTAGTAACATAGTTACCCTTGACTAGGACTATTGTGGTGACCATGTTACCGCCACACGAGTCACCACTGCAGTAAAATTCGATGTGACCGTTGAGTCACGGTAATCTCCTGTTATGCACTATGGACATGCATTAGTAGTAGTAGCCAACTCGCTAATGATCATCAGGTCGCTAATGGCCTGGTATTTAGGGCTCTATTGTCCCTCTAACCACTCTGACATCAATGCATGGTAGAGAAATTAACATTCAATTCTCTGACAACAGCTCTGGTGGCAGTCAGCATGCCAATTGCATGCTCCCTCAAAACTTGTGGCATTGTGTGACAAAACTGCATATTTTAGAGTGGCCTTTTATTGTCGCCAGTTCAAGGTGCACCTGTGTAATGATCATGCTGTTTAATCATCTTCTTGATATGCCACACCTGTCAGGTGGATAGATTATCTTGGCAAAGAATAAATGCTCACTAACAGGTATGTAAACAAATTTGTGCACACAATTGAGAAATAAGCTTATGGAACATTTATGGGATCTTTTATTTCAACTCATGAAACCAACACTTTACATGTTGCGTTTATATTGTTGATCAGTATACTAGGGCCAGGGCGATACCAGTGTCGCAATACTCTATTTTACATACAGCAGGTTTATAAAGGATCAAAGAGTTTGGTCTGGTTCATGTTTTAAAATATCGCAATAATGGTATTGTCACAGACCTAGAATTTAGCAGTAATGATTTTGTTGTGTTTGAGCAAAAGAGTACAGCATTAGCCATGTCAGAATATGTAGAATTGCAAGAAATTTGCTTTAAACTAGAGGTCAACCGATGAATCGGCATGGCCGATTAATTAGGGCAGATTTCAAGTTTTCATAACAATCGGTAATATGCATTTTCAGACGCGGATTATGGCCCAATTACATTGCATTCCAAGAGGAAACTGTGTGGCAGGCTGACAACCTGTTACGCGAGTGCAGCAAGGAGCCAAGGTAAGTTGCTAGCTAGCATTAAACTTATCTTATAAAAAACAATCAATCTTCACAAAATCACTAGTTAACTACACATGGTTGATGATATTACTAGGTTAACTAGCTTGTCCTGCGTTGCATATAATCAATGCGGTGCCTGTTAATTTATCATCGAATCACAGCCTACTTCGCCAAACAGGTGATGATTTAACAAAAGCACAATCGTTGCACAAATGTACCCAACCATAAACATCAATGCCTTTCTTAAAATCAATACACAGAAGTATATTTTTTTAAACCTGCATATTTAGTTAAAAGAAATTCATGTAGCAGGTAATATTAACTAGGGAAATTGTGTCACTTCTCTTGCGTTCATTGCACGCAAAGTCAGGGTACATGCAACAGTTTGGGCCACCTGGCTTGTTGCGAACTAATTTGCCAGAATTTTACATAATTCTGACTTAACATTGAAAGTTGTGCAATGTAACAGCAATATTCAGACTTAGGGTTGCCACCCGTTTGATACAATATGGAACGGTTCCGTATTTCACTGAAAGAATAAACGTTTTGTTTTTGAAATGATCGTTTCCATATTTAACCATATTAATGACCAAAGGCTCATATTTCTGTGTTAATTATATTATAATTAAGTCTATGATTTGATATTTGATAGAGCAGTCTGAGTGGTGGTAGGCAGCAGCAGCAGGCTCGTAAGCATTCATTCAAACTTTACTGCATTTGCCAGCAGATCTTAGCAATGCTTGAAGCACAGCACTGTTCATGACTTCAAGCCTATCAACTCCTGAGATTAGGCTGGCAATACTAAAGTGCCTATTAGAACATCAACAGTCAAAGGTACATGAAATGCAAATGGTATAGAGAGAAATTGTCGACGTGTCATAATTCCTATAATAACTACAACCTAAAACTTCTTAACTGGGAATATTGAAGAACTGGGAATATTGAACTACCAGCTTTCATATGTTCTGAGCAAGGAACTTAAACGTTAGCTTTTTTACATGGCACATATTTCACTTTTACTTTCTTCTCCAACACTGTTTTTGCATTATTTAAACCAAATTGAGATAGTGTTCATTCAGTATTGTTGTAATTGTCATTATTACACATACATACATACATACATACTTGAAGTCGAAGGTTTACATACACTTAGGTTGGAGTCATTAAAACTTGTTTTTCAACCACAACAAACTATAGTTTTGGCAAGTCGGTCAGGACATCTACTTTGTACATGACACAAGTCATTTTTCCAACAATTGTTTACAGACAGATTATTTCACTTATAATTAAATGTATCACAACTCCAGTGAGTCAGAAGTTTACATACACTAAGTTGACTGTGCCTTTAACCTGTTACAGATCCAATCCCGTGAACGGGATCGATTTTGACAACATCCGGTGAAATGCAGAGCGCCTAATTCAAATTACAAAAATACTCATTTCAAACATTCAAGAAAATACAAATGCTGCACACCCTTCAAAAGCTTAGACTCTTGTTAATCTAACAGCGTTGTTAGATTTCAAAAAGGCTTTACGGCGAAAGCAGAACATTTGATTGTCTGAGGACAGCACCCCCACTCAAACTCAATTAGCATAATAACATAACCAGCAGAGGTGTCACAAAACTCAAAAATAGCATAAAATAAATCGCTTACCTTTGATGATCCTCTGATGGCATATCAAAGCGTCCAGGTTACACAATAAAAGGTCATTTTGTTCGATAAAGTTCCTCTTTATATCCATATAGCTCCGTTTGGTTGGCGCGTTTTGTTCAGTAATCCACCTACCCAAAGGCTTTCATCCATGCAGACAAACGATATCCCAAAAGTACCCGTAAAGTTTGTCGAAAAAAGTCAAAGAGCATTTGTAATCAATACTCAGCCTAAAATGAATATAAACTATAATATTTCAGACGGAATATAACCTGCTGAATAGAAGAGAAAAAGAACTGAGCGTGCATTCCCTGTTACGCGCAAAATCCAAAAGAGTACACTTGACGTGAACTCAGGAACAAGTGGTCTTACTCCCTTGATTTTCATGATTGAAGCTTCAAACCTTTTTCTAAAGACTGTTGGCATCTAGGCTTTGAATAGCTGGCCTATTGACAACAGTGTGGCATGACTGATTCAGACATCCCGGATGGATTTTGCTCGGGATTTATGCCTGCCATATCAGTTCTGTTACACTCACAGACTACTTATTTTAACAGTTTTAGAAACGTCAGTGTTTTCTATCCACAGCTACTAATTATATGCATATCCTAGCTTCTGGGCCTGACTAACAGGCAGTTTACTTTGGGCAAGTTTTTCATCCGAACTTCAAAATACTGCCCCCTAGCCCTAAGAAGTTAAACAGTTTGGAAAATTCCATAAAATGTGGTCATGACGTTAGAAGCTTCTGATGGGCTAATTGACATCATTTGAGTCAATTGGAGGTGTACCTGTGGATGTATTTCAAGGCCTACCTTCAAACTCAGTGCCTCTTTGCTTGACATCATGGGAAAATCAAAAGAAATTGAAAACAATTGTAGACCTCCATAAGTCTGGCTCATCCTTGGGAGTAATGTCCAAACTCCTGAAGGTATCACGTTCATTTGTACAAACAATAGTACGCAAGTATAAACACCATGGGACCACGCAGCTGTCAAACTGCTCAAGAAGGAGACACGTTCTGTCTCCTAGAGATGAACGTACTTTGGTGCGAAAAGTGCAAATCAATCCCAGAACAACAACATAGGACCTTGTGAAGATGCTGGAGGAAACAGGTAAAAAAGTATCTATATCCACAGTGAAACGAGTCCTATATCGACATAACCTGAAAGGCCTCTCAGCAATGAAGAAGCCACTGCTCCAAAACCGCCATAAAAAAGCCAGACTACGGTTTGCAACTGCACATGGGGACAAAAATCGTACTTTTTGGAGAAATGTCCTCTGCTCTGATGAAACAAAAATAGAACTGTTTGGCCAATCACTATCGTTCTGTTTGGAGGAAAAAGGGGGAAGCTTGCAAGCCGAAGAACACCATCCCAACCGTGAAGCACAGGGGTGGCAGCATCATGTTGTGGGGGTGCTATGCTGCAGGAGGGACTGGTGCACTTCACAAAATAGATTGCATCATGAAAATTATGTGGATATATTGAAGCAACATCTCAAGACATCAGTCAGGAAGTTAAAGCTTGTTCGCAAATGGGTCTTCCAAATGGACAATGACCCCAAGCATACTTCCAAAGTTGTGGCAAAATGGCTTAAGGAGAACAAAGTCAAGGTATTGGAGTGGCCATCATAAAGCCCTCACCTCAATCCCATAGAAAATTTGTGGGCAGAGCTGAAAAAGCATGTGCGAGCAAGGAGGCATACAAACCTGACTCAGTTACACCAGCTCTGTCAGGAGGAATGGGACACAATTCACCCAACTTATTGTGGGAAGCTTGTGTAAGACTTCCCGAAACGTTTGACCCAAGTTAAATAATTTAAAGGCAATGCTACCAAATACTAAATGAGTGTATGTAAACTTCTGACCCACTGGGATTGTGATGAAAGAAATAAAAGCAGAAATAAATAATTCTCTCTACTATTATTCTGACATTTCACATCCTTAAAAAATAAAGTGGTGATCCTAACTGACCTAAAACAGGGAATTTTAACTACGATTATATGTCAGGAATTGTTAAAAACTGAGTTTAAATGTATTTGGCTAAGGNATGCTGAGTTGCATCCAAAGAACACCATACCTACTGTGAAGCATGGGGGTGGAAACATCATGCTTTGGGGCTGTTTTTCTGCAAAGGGACCAGGACGACTGATCCGTGTAAAGGAAAGAATGAATGGGGCCATGTATCGTGAGATTTTGAGTGAAAACCTCCTTCCATCAGCAAGGGCATTGAAGATGAAACGTGGCTGGGTCTTTCAGCATGACAATGATCCCAAACACACCGCCCGGGCAACGAAGGAGTGGCTTCGTAAGAAGCATTTCAAGGTCCTGGAGTGGCCTAGCCAGTCTCCAGATCTCAACCCCATAGAAAATCTTTGGAGAGAGTTGAAAGTCCGTGTTGCCCAGCGACAGCCCCAAAACATCACTGCTCTAGAGGAGATCTGCATGGAGGAATGGGCCAAAATACCAGCAACAGTGTGTGAAAACCTTGTGAAGACTTACAGAAAATGTTTGACCTCTGTCATTGCCAACAAAGGGTATATAACAAAGTATTGAGATAAACTTTTGTTATTGACCAAATACTTATTTTCCACCATAATTTGCAAATAAATAAATTCAAAATCCTACAATGTGATTTTCTGGATTTCTTTTTCTCATTTCGTCTGTCATAGTTGAAGTGTACCTATGATGAAAATTACAGGCCTCTCTCATCTTTTTAAGTTGGAGAACTTGCACAATTGGTGGCTGACTAAATACTTTTTTGCCCCACTGTACATACAAACATACTTGTTCTAGGATCTGGTTCCCATATTCCAAAAGTCAAGAAGGAAAACACCAGCCTATATATACACACACACCGGCCAAATAATCGGTATCTGCTTTTTTTAACCTTTATTTAACTAGGCAAGTCAGTTAAGAACAAATTCTTATTTTCAATGACGGCCTAGGAACAGTGGGTTAACTGCCATGAATCAATGCCGATACAATGAATCGTATCGGCATTGAAAAATCATAAATTGGTCGACCTCTACTTTAAACTGCTAAAATATTTCTACACCACCACAATGGGGGCCAAAAAACTCTCTACAGTAGAGCTCAACAGCAGAGGTGTCATTAAACCTAGCGGTCAAAACAGGGAAAAAATTCCAATCGTCTTACCGCCATACATTTTTTCCATAGAAGATTTTGATGAAAATATACAGACCACAAATTCTAACTGGCTAAACTTAAACTCTTATCATTGTTAGCGCTGGCATCTTCCCCAATATTCAGAACCAAGGACTGATCACAACAATCCACAAAAGTGGAGACAAATTTGACCCCAATAACTACTGTGGGACATGCATCAACAGCAACCTTTGGAAAATCCTCTGCGTTATCACTAACAGCAGACTCGTACATTTCCTCAGTGAAAACAATGTACAGAGCAAATGTCAAATTGTCTTTTTACCAAATTACCATACAACAGACTACGCATTCACCATGCACACCCTAATTGACAAACAAACAAACCAAAAGAAAGGCAAAGTCTTCTCATGCTTTGTGGATTTCAAAAAAGATTTCGACTCAATTTGGAATGAGGTCTGATATACAAATTGATGGAAAGTGGTGTTGGGAAAAAAACATCCATGTACACAAGCAACAAGGGTGCAGTTAAAATGAGCAAAAAACACATTTCTTTCCACAGGGCCTTAAGGTGAGACACGGAGGCAGATTGAGCCCCACCCTCTTCAACATATATATCAACAAATTGGCGAGGGCACTAGAACAGTCTGCAGCACCTGGCCTCAACCTACTAGAATCTGAAGTCAAATGTCTACTGTTTGCTGATGATCTGGTGCTTATGTCCCCAACCAAGGAAGTCCTACAGCAGCACCTAGATCTTATTCAAGGATTTTGTCAGACCTGGGCCCTGACAGTAAATCTCAGTATGTAAGTAAGTCTCAGTAAAATTTGACATACCAATTAAAAATACTTGAATCAGTTATAGAACCCATTGTCCTTTATGGTTGTGAGGTCTGGGGTCCGCTCAGCAACCAAGAATTTACAAAATGGGACAAACACCAAATTGAGACTCTGCATGCAGAATTCTGCAAAGATATCCTCTGTGTACAATGTAAAACACCAAATAATGCATGCAGAGCAGAATTAAGCCGATACCTGCTATCAAAATCCAGTAAAGAGCCACTAAATTCTATAATGACCTAAAAGGAAGAAATACCCAACCTTCTATAACAAAGCCATCACCTACAGAAAGATGAACCTGAAGAAGAGTCCCCTAAGCAAGCTGGTCCTGACCCCACAGAGCCCCAGGACAGCAACACAATTAGACCCAACCAAATCATGAGAAAACAAAAAGATAATGACTTGACACATTAGAAATAATTATACAAAAAACAGAGCAAACTAGAATGCTATTTGGCCCTAAACAGAGAGTACGCAGTGGCAGAATACCTGACCATTGTGACTGAAAGGAAAGCTTTGACTATGTACAGAAACAGTGAGCATTGCCTTGCTATTGAGAAAGGCTGCTGTAGGCAGACCTGGCTCTCAAGAGAAGACAGGATATGTGCACACTGCCCACAAAATGTGGTGGAAACTGAGCTGCACTTCCTAACCTGCTGCCAAATGTATGACCATATTAGAGACATTTCTCTCAGATTACACTGACCCACAAAGAATTCGAAAACAAATCCAATTTTGATAAACTCCCAAGATTTGTGATCTGTCACCACAAGAAAAGGGCAACCATTGCAAATTCAACCTATATTTATGTTCATTTATTTTCCCCTTTGTATTATTTGCATATCGTTACAACACTGTATATAGACATAATGACACTTGAAATGTCTTTATTCTTTTGGATCTTTTGTGAGTGTAATGTTTACTGTACATTTTGTATTGTTAATTTCACTTTTTGTCTCTCTAATTTACAACTTGGCAGATTGTCTGAAAAGTGTTTATACTTTGTTAATTGCTTGCTATAAGCCCACCACGTGCACAACGTTGTCACATGTGCCATGCCCTTTTCTCAAGAATGTCACTTGCCTGGAAACCCGACATTGAATTGCATTGAGCTCTACATCGGGCAGAAATTAGCATTTGAATCAGGAAAGTTTCCTCTCACGAGCTCTACAAGCCAGAATGTTGAATACAATTATATTTTAATGTACTTTACTAGTTGTCCATGAGGTTGGTTCTGTTGGCGGTAGGAATGTGAGACAATATATCCAGTCTAATTACATAAACTTTTCAAAGGGCTGGTAGTGCGTTCAGATTCATATCACCTGAAGCATGCGCAGAACCATATGCAAGAGCTCAGCAAGTTATTGTGCTCATGCTTCAGGTTATATAAATCTGTCACGGTTTGTTGGCTATTTCATGACATGGCCGACTGAATACAACCTACCAAACTGACAGCTTTTGACTTCAAATCAATGCCACAGCAAATACGTTACTGGTGCAAACACGACGTGGTTGGTTACACTGTAGCGCCTGTCTAAACGGTCACACTGTTAGAAATGTAACCATGGCATGACCGAGGTTTGATTAGGATACATTGTAACACAACATATATAAAGCGATAGCCAATTCTGAATAGTGATTTGTTGCCCACATTCTTGGCCTATTTCTTATTATCAGATAATTAGAAAAGTATAACATTTACGTAGGCTATCCGCCTGTGCCTCGGTCTGGAACAGAACAGCGTCATTCTGTTCAGGCGACCAGCAATAGCGCAATCGATATTACTGCAAGTAGACACGAGCGAGCTACCAACTTCACTGCTCACCAACTTCATTTGAAATGCAACAAAACACAATATTCCATCTGATATGTAACATATGTTTGGACATTGATTATTAATTCCTGGTGAAACCCCCCCTTACCTGCTTTAGCTTTATGGCCGCCAACGAGCTGGTGCCATAATATCCGAATTATTCTGCTTTCAGGCTGCTCAAATATTGATTCAAAATATTGTTGATTCCAAACTGTAAACAACAATTTCCGGTGTCTGATATTGTCGATATATCACGCATTAACGTGATTAAAGTCGAAAATCCGTACCCGCGTCCCTAATTGTTGAACAATCCAGCCAGCCCCTCTCGCCACTATAAACCGGTTATTTTGCCTTTTTTTGTGTTTTGCTGATCTGCTGCTCATCGCCTTCTCATCCGCGTGTGTGGGGCCGGAGCGGCAAGTGAGAATAACTTGAAGAAACGTGACCTCTGGCGGACAGTTTATGTAACAACACCCTATTTGCATGTTTCTATTTTGCCTGACTGAGAAGGGTGCAATTGCGGGAGGCAATTCGGGGCGTTCCTGCGTGTGGACGTTCTTGTTCTTGTTCTTGTTCTTGTTCTTCTTGTTCTTCTTGTTCTTCGGTGGGGTTTATCGGCGGTTGGCATCCAACGTTATGGTGCATTACCGCAACCTACTGTACTGGAGTGTGGGCCAGAGACAGGGAGAAAATAAATACTACCTGCCAGCCCCGTTGCTCTTAAAAAAGATAACAAAATATTTGAGACTATATCTAATGATGTTGTACTCAATATACTCATCAAACTAATTTCCTGTATCCCCTTCTCCCTCATACTAGATCTCATCTTCTCTCTTTCCCTCCAATAATGTCCCCACTGTATCAATATATGCTCCACTGTCTCTGTTTCCTGGCAATACTCACATGTTCCTGTTGGATGCTTTCCTATCACATGTAAGGTCTTATTCAACTGGCTGTGGCCCACCCGTATGCTTGTAAATATAGCCTCCTCTCTTCTGTCCCTTCCTGCCGTTCTCCCCTCCCCAACTTTCCTCAGTACTTGAAATAAATGTCTGCCCTTAGTATCTCTATTCCACTGCTCCTGCTGTTTCTCCACCATCACTGTCCATATCATGCTTTTTGCCTCTGCCTTGCTCATTGAAACTACCACATCAACATCCCCACTACTTAGTGCTTGTTAAGCCAGTACATCAACTGTCTCGTTCCCCTCCACTCCCACATGAGCTGGGATCCATGTAAATATGATCTGTATACCCATTTGTTTACTCCTGCCATGGGTTTGTAGCACCTTATAAAGCAGGCCTTGTCTGCTACTTGATATAAAAGACTGGAGACTCCTTAACACTGCACATCAATCAGAGGAAATAACTACTCTTTCTGGCTTGACTTCCTCCACCCACTGCAAGGCCAATAGTATGGCCATCATCTCCGCCGTATGTACAGCCAGATGATCTGTAATACGTTTCCTAACTTTCACCCCACATTCCTGCACTACAAGTGCTGACCCAGTACGTCCTGTCCTTGGATCTTTTTAACCATCTGTATAAATGGCCAAAAAATCCTGATACACAGAATCCAGACTTCTCTTAAACAAATCAGATGGATCAACACCCTCCCTATCTTTCTGTAGTCTCTCCAACACTTCTAGATCGACTACTGGAGGTGGGAGTAGCCATGGTGGATTCACAGAGATAGCTACCGTTGGACTAAACTCCCTTCCATACTGTCCCATCTCCTTCGCTTGAGTATTGCCCACCCACCCAAAGCTCGGGTTCTGTCTTTGCTCATGTTCCCAGCATGCCTGTAAAATCCCTTTTGCAGGATGAGATACCCCATGTCCCTGTAGGTTGACCCAATAATGAATTGCCAGCTGCTGTCTCCTAATCTGCCATGGCATTTATCCTATCTCCCGTGTGGACATTCCTTACGCTAAAAAGCGGGGGAGCTGCCTGTAGGGCACTGTTTTCCTAGCGGGAGGCAGGGGCGACTGGTAGACAGTGTTCTCACCCTGCCTGTTAACGACGGTGAGGGCAGGTGTTTGGCAGGTGGGAGTGAAGGACACTAGCCAACAAGGAGGATTACGGGAAGTAGGTACGACAAAAACTCAGATAATAGTTTTATTTCCCTTTTGACCCACAATCAAAAGTGTCACAAGCATGGAGATGTCGTGCTCAAGCAGGAACCAATGGGATGCTCGAGGGGCCGTTTGTGCAGATGCAGGAATGTCCACATACAGGAACGCCACGAATTGCGGGCTGCAGTTGCACACTATTGGCCTGACTTGCCTTGTGTTCTCACGCATAAATTATTCACACTGACGGTTGCTTAGCAAAACTTAGAAAGAGAAAGTTAGCAGGTTTTTTAAAGAACACATTAGCCCATTTACTCGCCTTAGCTGTGCTCATCAGTTCCAAGTAACATTCCTAAATAGGTAGCTTAGGCCATTGAATGCAATGTGGCAAAATGCTGGTATTACAGTCAGGATTAAAGTGGAGTTTGCATGACATGACCCAGTCACCATCTATTATGAGTAGGCGTTCAAATGGAGAATAGAGAACACTATACAATAGGAACTGAATATATTTATGTATGTATTGTATGTGTTCTGTAGTGAGCACATTTACAGAATCTTGAAGTCATTATGTAAATAAAACTATTCCATGAATATGAAATGAGGTAATCAATTCTAGAAAAAAATCTAATACAGACAGGTACAGCTGTGATGAGATGAGTCCACAGGGAATCTCTACCTCTCTCTTTCTCTCCCTCTCTCCCTCACTCTCTGCCTCTCTCTCTCTCCCTATCTCCTCCCTCCTCCTCTCTCAGCTGGCTGTGCAGAAGTAATGTCAGCCTGTCCTTTCTTTGGATTGGTGGACACTTCACATTATTGTAATTCTTTTTTGAATATTTAATGAGGGTTGTTGACATCAACTGCCTGTATTCATTGGAGAGAGAATCTACGCTAGCAAATAGCCTCATGACATGAATATGCATAGCCATCTCGAGACATCTCCGATATAAAGTGTTTTTTCTCAAAATTGCAGGGATGTCACGTGTCCAACTTATATCAGTACACTGGTAACAACTTAAGCATTACAAAACCATAAACATTTTTGTTGCCCAAATTCAACAATCTCATTGACCTCCATACAATACTCCTTGCTTGGTGTGCGAAACAACTAAAAAACACCAGCTGCTGGAGGGACACAGATGTTTCTCCCACTTGGCCCTCTCTCTTCCTCTTCCTCTCTGGTATTGGTCATTGAGAGGTCTTTGAAGCCACCGGTCGACCATATCGGCACTCCCCAATTAGAGCAGTCCTCCATAGGAATGAATGGAATTCTACAGTATTTCAATTAAATGTTTCAAGGACAAAATAACATGTATTTGAGTATTTTGTTGTTGTAGTGGGGACAGTAACATTAGGAGTCTCAAAAAAAGACTTTAATAAGGAAAATGTTTATACATATATATATTAAATGTTTAGCTCACATAATATAATTTAAAAGTATACATTAAGGTGTCTGTACTAATGTAGAAATTAATAAATGCATTTACAATGGAGGCGTTCCAAGATAGCTCCGAGATGGCTTCAATACACCTCTGAGATGGCTTCAATACAGCGCCAACTGTCAGCCATCACTGGTCCTGATTCTGGCTATGGCCATGTGTGCAGCTGTGGTTTAGCAGAGCTGATGTTGTCTCATTCTGACATTACATCAAATCAGCCAATAAAAGCTTTATTATTGTGGATTTGACAAGAAATATGTTACTCTAAAAAGGCTTATTTGTTGTCTCCTTATCAATACATTATGCGGCTACTTACTTTTATAACAAACAATTATCTATGACACATAAGAGAATGCAAGACAGACCGCTGAGTACTGCCTAAAGCAGGAATCATCAACTAGATTCAGTCGCGGACCGATTTGTTCTTCAGCGGAAGTTCGGGGGTCCGGAACATAATAACAAATCATTTATAGACTGCAAATTGACTGCAAGAAGCCCAAACAGATAATGTGTGACTAAAACATAATAATTTCAAACCTTGCTTAAATTTGTATACGATAACTTTGTGTCTCTCTATTATGCGTGGGCATACTTGTGAACAGATTACTTAAATTAAAATCACTTGGAGCAGATTTCCTAGTGTTTTTTACAGTCTTTTATGCCCAACATTCTTTTACTTCGAGATTTGTGTGTATTGTTGTGAATTCTTAGATACTACTGTACTGTTGGAGCTAGGAACACAAGCATTTTGCTGCACCCGCAATAACATCTGCTAAATATGTGTATGTGACCAATACAATTTGATTTGATATGATTGGAACAATGAAAATTCTACACAAATGTATTTTTTTACCTAGTTATTTTTTTTATTTCTCATAAAAAACCACCTGGCCTGTGAGCCTAAAATGTGACATCATTATTGGTTGGTAAATTCATCCCTGCATTTACACTTTAGGACCGGTAGATGGCAGAAGAGGATAGTTTCTCCCTCCCTCACAAACAACACACAAAGGCAATGCACTTTGTCTCCTCTCTGCAGTTAGGTCTTCTGACCTGCTGTATCCATGGTGACCTTGGCTGATGACCAAGCCCAAGGCTGATTATTGGATAACAATCACACAACCACAGTTATCCAGAGACTCTATGTACCAGCTTTAAGTTCCTCGGTTTGCATATCACTGAGAAACTGAAATGGTCTCACCACACTGACGTGGTGAAGAAGGTTCTACAATCTCCATCTGCTGAAGAAATTCGCCATGGCCCCTAAGACCCTCACAAACTTCTAGAGATGCACCATTTAGAGCATTCTGTCGGGTTACATTACAGCCTCGTACAGCAGCTGCAACGCCCTCAACTTGGCTCTTGAGAGGATGGTGCGGTCTGCTCAAACATCACCGGTGGTACGCTGCATGCTCTCCAGGAAATTACATAACTCAGTGTCAAGGGAAGGCCAAAAATATCATTAAGGAACTCAGTCATCCGTGCCACGGACTGTTCATTCGGCTATGGTCCGACAGACACAAGACAGGTGCATCAGACTATTGAACAACATCTAATACCAGACCATCAGACTGTTGAACAGCTTCTATTACCAGACCAT